>JAVQJD010085664.1:0-16710 GCA_036023655.1 Nannoperca australis | reverse complement strand
CTGGCGCCCCCCCCCCCCCCCCCCCCCCCCCGCGCCCTGCATACAGATCCCTCCAGCTAGGACACAGTTAACACTTGTAACCACCAGCTGTACTGCATACAGTGCACGCCTCGTTTACTACAGTCATCTCCATGTTATGGTTTTTCAGAATAAACACCAGATTATGTTGTGCTGAGAATCCTGCTAGCTGCTTCTCATTAGCCATTAGCATTCCCTTAATTGTTACAATTGCTCCTTACGCCTATATCCTGGGCCAAGACAATTAGGACAGAACTTAGTGAGGAGAATGAAATGATCATAGTCATATTAATCATCATGGACATTGCCAGATGAATGTGTTGGTTCTCAGATGTGAGTCAAATGAGATAAACAGTGAGGGATACACATGCGTAGAGGGACAGGATGTTGCAGACATCATTAAGAGGTTCAGAGTGTGGTCAACTCAGGAGCCTCTGAACTGTCGTTGTGACATGACGAGCAGTAACCAATCACATCATTCCATGTTCCAGCTCATATTAACCATGTGCTAACAGGCTGGGGTCTCTGATAACGTCACTGCTCTTTCTGGAGATTGTGATGTTGCAGCGCCCTCAACTGTCTGAATGTGGTATTCCATCAACACTTACCGAGCGGTGTCACTGCTGAACACAGGAAGATAAAATGTTACAATTAAATAAAATGATGATATTTTCAGCTCTTCAGCTAAAGGGCCAGGGTTCAAACTCTCACCTCGTCATTATTCTTATCACATTTATTTAAATCCAAACACTAGGTCACTAACATGCAATGCAATTCCAATAACCGGATGTTAATCTGTAAAAAACACTGAAACACGCTGCTAGTAACACTGCACCAAATGTAAGACAAATAGGACCTGCAAACAATTCTCCGTGTCTGGTACAAGACGGGTGGGTTGTATCTGGCTGATCCCACCCATCTCGCACCCAATAATATTTTCCTATTTCCAAACTGCACTGTGGAGCCGGCTTTCCTCTCAGCCTGTGCACATCACACACTCTCCGCCTGTGGTGACCTTCTGCGATGTGGCCAGTGGCTTCTGTTCTTTCCTGGCTGTCTATTGTCTATTAACAAGCACCATGCAGCTTTGTTCTGTGTTGCCGGTGGCGACCATAGGATGGCAGCCAGCAGCTCTTCTACCTGCCTTCCCCGTCTATAGACAGTCTCTCTCTCTCTTCCTCTCTCTTTGTCGTGTGTTGGATTATTCTTTATCTCCTGACGAGAGAACACACAGAGGTGACCAGACCTGGGTCAAATGCTACTTGCAAATAATTCCAAGCGTTTTCTCTGAACTGCATGAAACACCGGGCAGTTGGCGCCACCACAACTCATCTCACAAATATATCTGTGATTGTCTTCTTTCTGGGACATTGTTGTGGTACTCGCCACCCACCTGCTGTCTTGGAAAGCTTCATCTAGGTACAAACGTACAAAGTGTCGTCCGATTACGTCTTAAGGAAAAGAATTTCTACTTGTTCTGAATGGAAAGGTGGTGGAAGTAAAAAGCCTTCCTGATCTCTCTCCAAGAACTCCGTGTTTTGCATGTCTTTGTAGTCCTGACGCAATGTTTGGTACAAATGGGAATAACAGCGCTCGCTTTCAGCCTCTGCCCGAAGGCCTTCATGGTGTTGGACTCAGTTGGAAACAATAAAAGGAACTGAAAAAAGAGACGTGGAGGGCGTTTTCAAACCTGCATTGTTTAGTCTGGACTCTGGTTCCTTTTATTCTCTTGGTACGATTTGTTTGTGCAGATCTGAACGTATCATAATCAGGTGTGGAGCGAACCAACTTAAGAGGACGTGGTTGTTGAAGGAGAGTGGTTTGTTTGCGGTGGGATCTGACCCAACCACAAGGCGTTCTCTGCAAGTGTGGCTGAAATGTCTCCTGCAGCTACTGTGAGATGGTTGCTAGCAGCCAGACTGAATTCTTCGAGGCCTGGTCCACCAGCAAAATACATTACCTCTTCTCACTCCCACCCCAGACACATCTAACCAATGAGCGGAGTGAACGTTCTCTCAGGGGAACGCAACGTGTTTACGAGCGTCGTTGATGTGGTTTCAGGGGTTGTCTGATGATTGGACGGGCACTTTGGTGGAAGCACGCTGAGGCCTAAAGTTGGCAGGAAACAAGGCAAATACTGTTTGACCCAGATCTTAAGGAGACACCAAACACAGCAGCATCCATTCTATGTACTTACAGTATGTTTTAATGAACCACAATCACTGTCACACGATCGTGTACTGAGCCGTGGCGGTGCAGATTACTATTCATTATCCATGTGAGGAAACAAAGTCTCTCTTACAGGTGAACTAAGTGTTTCTCTCCTTGTGTCCTCTCCTTCCTTTTCCTGTTTCTATCTCTCTGTCTCTTTCCTCCAGATCATCCTGAAGTAAGTGTCAGGAAGGGAACGGAGTGTCACGAAGCTGCACTAGGAAACCCAAAACAGTCCCTGTGTAAATACTACCTTACCTCTGCCATAGAGGTCCAGCAACCTGCATGCTAAGAGTGTAACACTTCAATTTAACCGTAAGAACTGCAGTGCCGGTGTAACACACACACACACACACACACACACACACACACATAAAAATAAAAATAAAAAGATATATACTGTATGTATTGCTAGAAAAAAAAACTTAACATGAAAAAGTCAAAAATATTCTAATGTATAGTACTACATACATAGCAGACACACTATAGAGGTCATTTTAACAACTGTTCACCCAAAGTACCGTGGATCCCCTCTCTCATATTTATTCTAAAGCTGCTGCACAATGTTTATCCCTTTGGTTAGAAAAAGATTGATTTGCACTATTCAAGAAATCTAGTGCTTAATGTTGAAGTGGGGAACAGGAAGAGTCACAGAAAACCCCGTGCACAACCACACCAATGCACTCGGCGCTGGGGTCTGGCGCTCTTTGCTTTTCTCTCTACAACGTTGAATGTCCTTGTGGCAGACGGGCTCACGTCCCTGCGACGGTACCCCTGTGACCCTCACCTGCTCCAGATGCTGTTAAGATGCCATGATGAAGCTTATCCTCCCCTCCCCCTGCCAACTTTTTATCTCCGGAAACATCTTGCCAAAGTCTTGGAAGAGGTCGGTGGAATCAACCTCCCAGAAAGGCAAACACCCCGATCATTTTATTTTCTCTATTTTGCCATCGCTCAAGCTGCTCAGAACGCACCCTGTCTTTGTTTCTGTGCTGGGTTCGGTCCTGTGTTCAGGAGGAGCTGTGGGAACGATTGTGCACGGATTTTTGCATGCAGTCGGGACTGGGGAAGACAGTGCCCAGTGTTGACAGAAGATAGTTGTGGCCATTACCGAAAAGCCTAAAGGCTCGGGTCTGTGCCAAGGGCTTAACAGAGCTTGAGGGTTCGTTCCAGACATACCAAGCCTTGTGTGTGTGTGTGCATGTTTGTTCGTATCTGGAGACGGATGGTCTGCCGGCAGACTGGGACTTAAAGCGAGGTCTAGCGGGTGATGACAACACCGGGCCTGGTAGGAGAGGTTTTTGGGGGGCGGTTGAGGGACTTAAGTGCTAAGACTAAACAAAAAAAAAAAAAACGGTGCATTTGACGATGCTCGTCAAGCAAAAGATGACTTGAACTTCGACTGGAGGGCTATCTGTGACCGTCGGTTGTCCTGTCCAACCCTACTATCACCGATAATCCTGTTCCATTTTAGAAAACTGTAGAAGTGCCTAAAAAATGTTCATCAACAACACATGCATCCAGAGTGTATCACTAAAAGTCACAGACACGACACACTGGCCGTCGGAAGCTACGTGGACTTTTTCGGGGACGACATCACATTTTGCGAATCGTTACTGGAAGCTGTTTTCTGGTGCGCGTTCATTAACATCACAAGTGACTTTATCGAAACAAAAGAAATGAAAAAGAAACGACAAATCAAAAAAATAGCTTTGTAGAATGTTTGGTGACTTTCATGGTCTACCATCGTTTCTTACCATGGTTTGAGTAGTTTACATGAGGAACGTGAGTGAGGAAAAAAATGTATTGTAAACTGTGTAATGTATGTAAAGTGTCTCTTATTTTGAAAGTTTATATTCATGGTTCTAGAAATGTATTCAAAGTTATTTAAAATTTGTGTTGTGTCTATTATCAAGGTGTGTTTGAACCCTGCAAACCCTCCACCATCTCCACCTTTACCCAGAACAATCACTTGTCTTTTAGCCCAGATGAGAAATTGTTCTTTTATTATTTTAGACCAACCCTCTCTTTTATTTTTTGGCGTTTTATGAAAAGCGCGTTTTAAGTCATGTTGCTAAATCTTATTTTCTTTTTTTTCTTTTTTTTAAAGTTCTGATGTAATTTCATGGTGCTTGATTAACATTGACAATCCCCAATCATACCTTGGAACACGAGTGCTTCACTCTGGTTTCACACTTTGGTTTCATTCACTCTTGATTGTCTTCACATGCATTATGATTTGTATGTAATATTTGTGGAAGGTGGTAAAAGTTCTATTTTGTTGTAATTTATCTTATGTTACTCTTGGTCAAATCTTAGTCAAAAACAATGTTGTTAACTATTCTATTTTGAAATGAATGTAATTTATTGAGCTGTGCTACATTCTGCACGGTTGGTCATTTCAAGGTCTAACCTGTCAGGTCAGCCAACGAGAAGTCGCACATGTCTGTGGGGGGTGGGGGTGGGGGGGTGAGTTTTAAAAGTCAACCCACCAATAGAAAGCTACTGGATCTTTCTTGCCTTGTCATCGATTGAGAGATCACGGTGTTGCAGTAATGAGCATAGTCATAGAGTTGCTTGTGTTGTTGGAAAAAAATGTTTATTGTATAGATGACATTTTACCAAAAAAAAAGAGAAGAAAATTTCAAAAAAGATGTACTTTTCACTCTAGTATAATAGTATTTCATAACAATATTAAGTTGTTGCTGTGGCAACCAAATGTTGCAATTACTAAAGTTGGGTATTTTTGTAAATGACATTGTTAAGTTGATTTCCTGTTTCTTTTTGCTAGAACACTGTACACAAGGTAGATTGTAAAGAAGATATGAACATTTCTTATTCTTCACTGAGATTATGGCAATGACCTAATATTTTCATTAGCAAATAACAGCCTCTATAGTGCTGTGACTGTAACACTTAAATAGATTTAAAGTCATCAATGTTACATAGAATACATATAAATATATATATATCTCTCTATATATATATATATATATAAGAACTAAATAATCTATAATTAATAAGTTCAGATGTACAACTCTTCCCCTGACAAAGGACCTTTAGGTTCCACACAGACATTTTATTCGAGGAGTATGTATCACTAGAGTTAAGATTGCACTTTTCATATTGTTTAAGGATGTGATCTGTTTTTCATTTCCTTTAAAGGTTTTAGAGGTTTCTGACCCCTGCAAGTGCAGTAGATCTGTTTATCAATCAAAAGCAGACACCACCGGTGAATAACTTTAATTCCACATGTTGCATGAGAAAACAATATTTTCTTTTCTTACTAAATGATAACGTACTGAATGTTTCTAGTGAAAAAAAAGAAGTCTGTACACAAAAATGTCCTCATTTGGTGACCCACAAAGCCCTTGTGTATGGAAACCTCTTGAGATGTAATGTTTTTTCCAATGTGTTGGCAATGATTGACTGACGGTAAAAAGCACTTTCTGAGCAGTTGGTCAACTGAGCAGACTCAGCTTATCCAAACACTTTGCCTTATCTTGAGTCCATCGTGCTTAAGATTTTCTGTTTTTAAGAGCTCTTATGAAATTTATTAAAGAGACTTGAACGGGTCTCTCATCTCAAATCCCTTCTCAGTTTCATTTCAGATATGTATCTTTATATTGGAAATTCTTTTTTTAAGGTTTTAATGTGCACATCACAAGGCCAAAAGAGGGACTGCAACAGACTAAACAGTCGTCAATCTATACTTCTGGTCTCCAAAATCTGTAGTCAGATCTCATTGTCCCATTGCCTTACAATGGAACTGTTTGGACCTTGTAATTCACAGCTTTAGCCAGCAGAGGGCACTACACTGGAGACCGCAGGTTAGGAATTGTGACTGCTTGTGCCATCATTGTTGCAGTGTACCCTACCATCAAAGTAAAGACATAAAGATAAATTGACAAGAAGACCCTCATCGGATTTATAGTTTCAATGTAATCATTTTTAAATGTATTCTTTTTGCATATATTTTGTGCTATTTTATGTTTCTATAGTCAAATGTTTCTTTGGTTCCAGCAAGATAGTGTAAAATCTATTGAAAGAAAGAATTAAAGAAAATCAAAGGAATCCTTTTTGTCTGGATCGTATGTGACTCATGTAAAGGTCGTGTTTGTGTGGAACTGAAGAATCACACTTTTACTTTTCGACTCATTTCACTCACCCCAATAAGACGTGCTTTTTAACTTGTGTATACTGAGGACCAGTAATGCTAAATGTCCTCTGACTGAAATGTCTGTCCCTCGTTTGTCATCTGGGCCCTCTCAAAGACCGCTGTTGGTCCCCGAAGTCCACTTTGGGAACCACTGACGTAAAAGTAAATTAACAGCAGATCACACACCAACATTAAAGGTTGTGGCAGCTTGTAGGCTCTGACACCAAGGCAAGATGTTATTGCTGCTTTCGTTAAAGTAGGTCCCAGTGTCCAGGATTAGGTTTTGCTGCAGATGATAGACATGACGATAAGGCCTTGGACTGGGACAAGCAAACTCTTATTTGTTGTTTTCTGTGTCATTTCCTGTTACTGCAGTGGAGCATTCTTTGAAGGTAAGAAAAACAGATTCTTATGAGGGGTCATTAATACCACTGTGTGCTAGTATAGTTAGTATACTAGCTAACTCTGATGTGTGTACAAAGGTAGGGCCATGTCTCGTGCTGACAGCAGGGACAGGAGAGAAATATAATAGCCTAGCCTGGGAGTGAACTAACGTACAAAAAACACGACTAAAATAAAGCATTGCATTTTACATTACACCGCAGTATTGCTCCTGACACATTAGCCCACTAGAAGCCTGACAAATTAAAGATTACACCTCCCACTACTCCCAACATCTAATGTGTGTTTAACCCAGTTCCCCACGACAACTGTTAAACAACAAATGCCCTAAAACTCCATGTGTTTGATTGAAGGGGCAAAGCCCTCTAGTGGCCGTCAGGATTATGACTTGTCTGTCCAGAGTAGAGGAGGCTACCGTGTGACGTTCTAGAGCCATCAGGTCTGCAGAGGCAGGAGATGGATGGAGGATTTAGAGACAGAACACCCCCTGGTGACTGATTTCTCCTCGTTCATTTGGAGGACGTGTTGTAACTGTGCTGTCTTGTAGTCGTAGTTAGTTTCCACACTGGTTTCATTCTGAATTGGTTAGTTTGCTCTGCTGTTTCTCTCTATTGGTCCAAAATGAGGGCAAATGGCAGTTTTGTGAATTGTTCATTTCCATTCTGATACGGTTGATTCTCTTGTGTGGTTGTCACAAACACCCCTAGCTTCCTCTTCTCCTTCCACTGCCTCGCTCGTGTGGCACTAATCACCCTCCATACTTTCCAGGAAGTGGCAACATCCAGTGGATGCACCGACTTCAGAGGCGTGGATTCCCAGCACTGGAGTCTTTTTAAGGATAAATAGGCTCTTTGCCTTTAAGTCGACTGTACCCTTCTGTGCACAGATAGTGTTAGCCTTCTGTTTAGTCGGCACATAAAAAGATGTGCCGTCTAGTCGTTTCTAATAATAGCCAATCTTATTTTTACCACGCTGACGCCTTATTGCATTATGGATGCCTCTGGAATGGTGTCCCTGCAAGATAGCGTGGGAATCTTCCAGTAGAGGCTGTGGCTGTGCGTCTCGGGGCTAAATGCTCCAGCATCTTCTCTATTTGCACGCCTATAGCTGCAGGAGCATCTCATCCGCCGTGTGCCGCCGTGTCATGGCCGTGGTGTGAGTGTGCACGAGGATGCGCTCGTCCTCTCCGCTGCTGTAGACTTTCTTCTCTGCATGCCGGCTTCAACTCCACAGGAGCGCTATGCGGGAGTATAAGGTGGTGGTGCTCGGCAGCGGCGGGGTGGGGAAGTCCGCGCTGACCGTCCAGTTCGTCACCGGGACGTTTATAGAGAAGTACGACCCGACCATCGAAGATTTCTACAGAAAGGAGATCGAGGTGGACTCCTCTCCGTCGGTGCTGGAGATCCTCGACACGGCCGGCACCGAGCAGTTCGCCTCAATGAGGGACCTTTACATCAGGAACGGTCAAGGCTTCATTCTGGTCTACAGTCTGGTCAACCAGCAAAGTTTTCAGGACATAAAGCCCATGAGAGACCAGATCATCAGGGTGAAAAGGTGAGATCCTTGTCTACCTGCCTGTTTAAACCACCGCTGTGTTCTGAATGCATTGGGATGGAAGAGGAAAGAGGTTATTAATGATGTTAGGCCCATAAGATAGTCACACCCAGGGGCAATATGGTCACTAAAGGTTGGGGGGGGGTTATAATTACCATAATCATTCTGTAACATTCTCTAAATGATTTATAGTTAAATAAAACAGTGAAATATGCTGGAACACTCCTTGGAACCCCCCAAGGGCCCCTAAAAGTGCATAAATCCCAGCCGAAGAACCACCCAAACCTGACCCAGGAATCATCTCAAACTTGCATCCTCTCCTCCTCTTCCTCTCCTCCTCTCCTCCTCTCCTCCTCCTCCTCCTGCCTTCCTCCAGCGCTGCGTGAGAAGCTGCAACCAGCACATATGTTCTTCATAAGAGCCCCAGCTGCGGCTCACCTGTCATATATCAACCCGCTGAACTCACACTGGGGTTGATACTCTGTCTCTCACACATGACTAACTCTGGATGGCTGTGATAAGTTCAGTCCATTACTCACCAAATCCACTGAGCTCATCCATGGCTGGGAGAGAGAGAGAGAGAGAGAGAGAGTGGAAGGAAAGAATGGCATCTTTCCTTTTGGTAGTGACATTTTGGTGTTTTTGGCTGAAAGTCGCCCTTAATTTGTTCAGACTCCAGCTGACTACAGTCTGCTACAGTGTCAGAGTCTAGAAATAAATGTTTTAGTTTTAGAAAGAGAGAGTCTGCATTCTCTCTGCAGCCAGGAGACAGCTATCTTAGCTTAGCATAAAGACTGGAAGCAGGGGGAAACTGCTAGCCTGGCTCTGTCCAGAGGTAAAATAAATAGGAGCCTAGCAACACCTCTAAAGCTCACGAAATGAACACATTATATTGCATTTCTTTAATCTGCACAACAACCGTGAGGATAAATAGCGGAGTCTCCAGGACGTCACTGCTCCCGGCCAAAGAAATAGTCCAGCACGTAACTCCTGTTCTACAAAACCTGTAGAAAGAAGAAAGGATCCTTTAACCTGCAGGTTGGCTGAAGTCGTTACTCCTGTTACTCTTCTCTCTTTTGAATTGTGCAGCTTTTCATCAATAAAAAAGCAATGAAAAAGCACATGTTAGCAACCAGGCCGTGACACATTTATTCATCTGACTGCATATTGTGTAATAATCATTTATAATTTATCCCGTGTAGTTTGGTGCAGTGCTTTTCCCCTCCATCCCTGGAGTGAACTGAATGCTCCGGTGGCACAGACGTCACAGGCCGAGGGGGGAGCTGACGAGGCACGGCAGGGATGAGTGCACGAGGGAACTCCTTTGAAAGAAAGATATAATGAGGGATAAAACTGTGCTCTGCCGCACACAGCTGCCTTCACTGAACCAGCCGCCGCTGTCCGCGAGTGTATATGTATAAATATTTCATGCTTTTCTTTCACACTGCTCTGGGTTTGAAGTAGGGGTTGTTACAGATGTTGGGTTAATGGTGGTGTGAAGATGACTAGTGCTAGAGCAGGTGGGTGGGCAGGTAGAGTCACTGATTAAAGTGCTAAACATTTGTGACTTCTAGCTTCTCTAATGTGCAGAGCTGCTGCTTTATGTAATCATACATTTAACATGTTGGGGGTTTTTGCACTGTTGGACAAAACAAGCTATTTGAAGACATCACTCGGGTTCTGGGAAATTGGGAGGTTTGTTTTTTTCATTATATGTGTCTCATTTCTGAGCGTGCAATGGGACATTTTAAACACGGAGAGAAACTATTTTCAGGGAAAGAAGAAGTTAAACTGTGCTCAATGTATTTAATCACATGTTTGCTATTATCCACATCAGTGCACAGTAACAACTCATATATACAAGCACTTTTTGATACGATCAGCTGATCCTGAGTATAGTCTAAAGTATACATTAAAATAGAAGTTATTTGTGTTTTTCCCAGAAAAAAACTAATTCTGTTCTTTAAAAAGAAATGAAGGAGGCTCGAAACTCCTTTGTACACCCCGACACCAGTCATTGCTCGTGCAGACCTGAGTGTGTAATATCATTATCAGTTCATATGAGGATAGTAAGGAGAGGCTGGTGGTTTAAACACATGCAGGCATCCACTGGGTGTCCAGCTTTAATAAAACAAGCTTCACAATCAGCTCCTGGTCTCCATTAGCTGTCTCCAGGAGATCCGCCTCCCTCCACCCAAACCTCTTGCTGAGCCAGCAGCAGCAACAACCACCACCACACAGAGATACAGTATGTGCCCACTCACCAGAACTTAATGGGATTGTGTTGGGTTGGAAGCCAAGAAGACATCAGGCCTCCATTAGGGAGGCGTATAAACCAGAATGCTTATGCAGGGCTCCTGGTGATGGAAGCACGGGAAAGAAGTGAGATCCTATATGTTATTGCTCTGTGTGGCAGCACGGCCTCTCCTGCAGTCCACATATCACCTTTTATTGTCTTGACTTACATGCATGAGGAGGTGCAGGGAGAAGCAGGAAATAGACGCTCTTCCATGATGAAACTTTCTGCTTTTCGTTACATATGTTCATACATATTTTACATGTATGTAACACGCCATCTCTGACACACTTTACCCCCCGTATACTTAAGCAGACTAACCAAATAAACCCCATGTCAGTTGCTATCTTTGAAAACAACATCTGGGTGCAGCCCTGCTCACAATCTAATAACCTCCTCGCTCGCGTGTAAAGATTTATTGTTCCACTGGCCTGGCAGGAAGAAGGATGTTCAAAGCACTCGAGCTGCGTTTTCACGCTGCACTGATGCCGTGTCTAATAGCAGGAGGTGAGGATCACGCGCTGCTGAGTGAGACTTGGGTGGAGAGACCGAAACTACAGATCCCAGGGGGCACTTTGGTGTAGGTACAAAGCAACTTCCTGACCTCAGGATTTTAGTGTTTGCCATCGTGGAGGAGAGAGTTGTTAAAGCAGCCAGCTCGGTTTAGAATGTGGGTTAAGCAGAGCCACCAGTGAAGTGCTCGTTGTTGGTGAGTTAGTCTGTGTAAAGTGCCGGGACTCAACGTATTCTCTGTGCTATGCATGCATTCGTGTTTTCACCATTCTCGACCATTCATCTCACTCAGAACGGTCACTACCAGCTGGAGAGCAAAGCGATGACTAACCCGTTCCAAAAATGTTACAAATAGTTCAACCAAGTTCCCAGACTCACTGTTTTAGTCCAGAAATCACAGAAAAGTGCAAAGAATCACCATCATTTGTGCCCCCCTCAGATTTATCTTGTGACCCTGACGCTGCTTTGATCTGTATCTGGGATTTCCCACACTTAGAAGAGTATCACTTTTAGCCACATGTAAACAAGTGACTTAGAGATTGGTTGTGATTCCAGATCCTGAGCGGATGTTTACAGTGACTACATCAGTATTGTGGTATAAGAGGAAGCTGACAGGGTTTTACACAGGACTGAAGGGGCTGTATTTTCTGCACATTAGCTCACATTCTTACATTGTAGTCATTACAGTCTGGCTCCATAAGTCCAGTTTATTCAGCAACTCCAACCTTGACATGGTTGGAAGGCACCCTGTGGAGTTTGATGAGTGCGTCCCGTTCTGTTTGTATCTTGTAGGAAACGCATGTGTAACTAGGGTACGAACTGTTCCTAGCAACCGCTTACTGCAGCTTATGCATCAAATGAAAATGACGTCCACGTTTGTTACTCACTTTGAATTCTTGTATTGATTTAACATGCAAACTACAATAATAAAACCAACGAGGGCTCGTCTGTTAACTCCCATGCTGCCTTTACTGTCTGTGCATCTGCAGTAAAGCAAATAAGATTATCTAGAGGAGCTGGGCTGCACCATTAAAGATGGTAAAGGAATGAAGCTCAGGGTCTCATCATAAAGAAGACTCTAAAGACCTCCTCCATCTGCACTGCAGGCCCCCTCTTTGTGTGCTGATCACAGGAAGTTCTGCAGTTATGTTATTTTGTTTCCCTGCTACCCTCTTCATGTCGAGTATAGAAACATTAGCAATAGAAGCTTTGTTCTCCAGCAGAAACACCCTTTGGGAGTGAACACAGTGTAGGTGTCTGTGATTGTTCTGTCCCGTCCTACAAGCAGACACATTGGGGCTCGCTGTCACACGATGTTGCTGCTCCAGCCGCTAATTACCAGCAGATGCAGAGAGCAAAGAGGCGGCTGCAGGGCTGGAGGGCTTCACACTGGAGATGCCTGACTGTTCTCTTGTAATTTGCATGTGTGGTTGCTGGTGCTGTGGGGCTGGTAAAAGCGGGTAAGTGGAGTCACTGTATGCTATTTAGCACAGCAGGTAGCCTAACTAAGGCTGTTGTACCCTGAGGCTACGTGGAAAATGTAGTCCATCGTTGTTGTGAGTTCTAAACACAGATTCTCTGTGTGGGAG
This sequence comes from Nannoperca australis, assembly GCA_036023655.1. Lineage (NCBI taxonomy): Eukaryota > Metazoa > Chordata > Actinopteri > Centrarchiformes > Percichthyidae > Nannoperca > Nannoperca australis. The sequence continues at coordinate 3,968 of JAVQJD010085664.1, read as the reverse complement.
AGGTGGTTGGCTGTAACTCGTTTGTGTGTGATGAAAAGGTCAAACGCATATCAGCAAAAGTTATTCAGGATCCCACATCCATTAATGATGACGCAGCATTTCAAACTGTGGCTTTTCACAAATGGACGTTCAGACGATGGCTGAAGCTCAGCACTCTGCAGTGTGAAAGCACGACGGCTCCCTCAGTACCGCCCGCCGTTTGTTTTATAGCATTATTGTAGAAATCAGTAGGATGTTAACATCCACAGCCACCATAAATCCATCGTGACTTGCACCACTGCATTTGGAAAAGTATAAAGCTGCATTTCTTACACCTGGTAGTTTCAGACAAGCAATCCAAACACATTCCAACAGTGCTGATAAATCCCATAATGCACGGCTGCCAACTCTTGCTGCTGGACCAGGAACAGGTTAGCAGTGTGAGTGATTTTCTCCTGCTTTATATTCATACAGTATGTAGAGTAGAAACACTTCAGGCAGAGCGTGAACGTTGGTAACTGCACCTCAAAAGCCACAATAACCACAATGACATTCTTTACAGTGATACACCCACTGCAACAAACCTCTGTACAGACCCCCCCGCCTCGTGCCACCCCGCCCTAAAGAAGCTGGCTCTCCCTGCGTCTGTGGAGTTCGATATAGAGTTTCTCCTGCAAGCCTGTCAGATTGCATTTGTCTGCGTAGTGCTCTCCTTGTTCACACTTCACACCCTCTAGATTCCAGCTTTCCAACCACACGAGATGCTTGTCCTGCTGAGGTCAGCTGCTGTGTGTGTGTGTGTGTGTGTGTGTGTGTTACACACTGCAGTGGCTGTGCGGGTGAAATGTCAAGCTGCAGGGGAGTCTTTGGCATTTGAGCCTTTCTGAGCGATCTTTCTCTGCTCTTAGAGCACATTTGTCAACCAATTACAAAGAGTACACTTTTTGGGAAGCTTTTCCCTCTCGTGAATTCCTCTGGGAGGTCGGAGGTCACGTTCAGCCACAGAACAGCATCCTTGGAACTCGTCGAGTCTCGCTCTCTTGCTCAAGGACACTTCAGCAGGTGCTCAGCGTCCTCCACCGCGCTGTGCTCGCTCCTCCACCCCTGCTGCCTGCACTCATTTCCTCCTGCTCTCTGGCCCTCTTTAGCTCAGTGAGACGTTTGCCAGCTCTTGTCCACGCCCCGGCTCTCCTCCCAGCTGAGCAGCGTGGCAACAGGCCACCAATTTGTAGATAAGAGCTCATTTCTCAATAGCACCAGCGGATCAATAATCCGGGCTCGGAATGCACTTAGGAATGACTGATGGTCGGGACTATTAGGTGGTCTGTGCCATTACCTGTTGTGAGAAAATATGCCCTCTGTAATTGACATTCTCTAGTTATTTAATCGCAGAAAACATGAAGGGCGTCTGAGTAAAGTTGGTTTTTAGACCTTTTTTGCAGCTTCACTGCTGCTGCCAATCAAACACACGCCAAGACTACACACAACTATGTAGACAGGTGTGTTAACATACGTTTAGTGTATTTCCTTGTCTACCTTTAGTGACATCTATCCATGCAAATAGTTTTGTTTTTACTTGATAAGTGGAACTACTTTTTCCACCAAAGAAATAGTCCTTGTTGTCCAGGTCTCAAAACACATTTATCTGCATTGGTCTAGTTTAATATCTATATTTTATATAATCATTTTGGACTTCAACCTTGTCGGCATTTTTCACCATCATGGATCATTGTAGCTGTTTTTAGGCTTCTGGTGGAACAACAGTTCATGTTTTTATCTTTATGTGTCATCATCTGTATTTTTCTGTATCCCTTTTAATGTATTAAAATACAGGTGTCTAAAATATGTAGATACTGTACATGATATTGTATTATTTTAACTCTTCGTGTCAGTTGATACACTAAAGAGTTTTAAATGGACAATATTTAGTAGAAATATATATGAGAGCAGCACATTAGCTTTATTTAATTATTCAATAGCCCCTACCATTACTCTCCCCAGCCTGGTTTCCTTGTATTGATGGCTCAGAAGGAAGAGGACTGGGATCGTTAGCCACACGATGGGGAAGAGAGCTTTTGATCCGTTAAGATATGCATAGTGCACGAAGGACCGCTAACGACTTTTAACAAGAATTGGAAGCCATTAAATGTACAGCTTGCATGCCATGCTAATGCATATAGAACATATCCAGGAATAAATAGAGCATCGCAGCTTTTTTTGTGATGACAGTTTTCTAATGGGACCGCCTTCAGATGTCAGACACCCGGGGAGTGATGGAGGCCTCCCGGGAAGCTGGAACTGAATGTAGCTGTGTTTATCCCTCTCCTCTCTCTCCATTGTGCATTGTTCAAAACCGTTATTGTTTCAGCATCTAACAAATACAGTATGTAGGCCAACAACACACACACACACACACATGCTCTCTCTGAGTTTAGTCACTCTTTCCCTCCCGCTTTCTCCCGTAGGTATCAGGAAGTTCCTGCAGTCTCCGTCTGTAACAAAACTCACCCAGCGGGGGAGAAGGCAGCACACTTCAGATGTACACTCCTCTGATATTACTTCCTCTCTCATTTCCAGGTATCAGCAGGTGCCGGTGGTGCTGGTGGGAAATAAGGTGGACCTGGAGGAGGAGAGAGAAGTGTCCCCCAGCGAGGGGCAGGCGCTGGCCGAGGACTGGGGCTGCCCCTTCATGGAGACTTCGGCCAAGAGCAAGACCATGGTGGACGAGCTGTTCGCTGAGATCGTGAGGCAGATGGACTTCTGCCCTCTGCCGGACCGGAGAGAGACCTGCTGCCCCGCCTGCAGCGTACAGTAGCAGCCGCCAGCCGATCAGTCGGCTGGAGGGGTGATGGATGGGAGGATGATTAGAAATTAGAATGCATAGGAATTCATGTCATATAGATTGAAGACGGAGGGGTTTAAAGGAAAAATCCACTCTTTCTAAAACGTTTTCCACCTGCTTTCTGTATCTAGCAGTTCAGGCCTGTGCTCTGGTCGAGAGGCATTCTGGGAAACTGAAGCAGAAGTTGACAAAGCCGGATGAGGGGAATTTTTATTTCAACATTCGTCACTCCTCGGACACAGGGTGGATTTTCCCTTGAAAGAACAAAACAACAACACTTGACCTCCCACATTCATCGCCGACCTCCATTCGTGGGGTTTCCCAAAAGCAGCTCGGTGCCAAAACCATCTTCAAAGCCATCGACAAAGAGGATCGTAGTGCTAAATGCTTTTGGGAAACCAGCCGTGGGTCCAAGCAGGGATGGTTAGTGTGCTCGGCTGTTGCTCCTGTTTTCTTCTGCTTGTTTTTCTTTTTGCACTTTTGACTCTTTGACAGTGCAAGACCAATCACCAAGTATCTGAACGGATGTCAAGTAACACCACTGTGAAGGAGTCATACTGGAGGTTCATTTTACAGCAGGCCCGCCTACTTATGAACAAATGAATGAATAGATGAACGAATGTTTAAAAAGGAAACCGCACCTTTGGGGAAATTCATTCAGAAGATCCCAAATGTTGACATACTGTGGATGATGTGTGCATGAAGTTGTACTGTCACACTGACACTGAGTACAATCAATCTCACCCAAAGAGACAGTATCAATCAATCAACTGATCAATCAATCGGTCAGTTGTTCAAATGTACGGACACTTGTTTTAACACCTTACAGATGATACAAATGCCTTGTTACATCGTATGAAGCGAACATCAGTGTCAGTGTATAGTTCATTTATCTTAAGTCACATCAGATATGTTAGTGGTTCAATGTGAGAAACACTTATTTTCAACAAAAAAATAAATCTTTATGCACAAATGTGTCACGCATATATTTATTGCTGAATGATAGGATTGTGTAAATTCAATGGTAAATTACATTACATTACATTTAGGCATTTAGCAGACGCTTTTATCCAAAGCGACTTCCAAAATAAGAGCTTTACATCAAGTGCATAGAACCATGATTGAAAACAACAGGACGTCTCATCAG
>JAVQJD010085648.1:0-26875 GCA_036023655.1 Nannoperca australis | reverse complement strand
TTTCACAACGTATGGTGGTGAATAAGTGTGACTTTTCATGGAAAACACAAAATTGTTTGGGTGACCCCAAACTTTTGAACGGTAGTGTATATATATATATATATATATATATATATATTAAGATATCAAGCACACCTCAATCTAACATTTAGTCTCAATCCTAGAATGAAATAGCCGCAAACAAAAACACTGTACAGCTGAATTAATTTGCAAATTGATTAACAGTCATTTTTCAGTCTCTTGAGATTTAGTGATGGACATTTTTCACTATTGAGATTGATTTGAAATCAGTTGATAATGAAAATAATTGTTTGTTCTTCATAAGTAGTCAATTTATGTCAAAGAAATCACATCTTTTGGTAATATAATTGAATTTAAGCACTTTTGGAGCTTTTCACTCTGCAAACTTTTAGTTCGAGTTTTTACACACAAGAGCGATGCCGGCATTGAGCTGGAGAGACGAAGCTTCAGCCACGGGAGACACGACATAGTTTAAGCTGCTTTGGAGACAGTGGTGTAAAAATAGTTCTCAGTCTCCTCCCTGGTTATTAGCGAGTGATTCACATCTTAGGACAGGAATAAGAACTAAAAGAGTTTTCTTTGTTGTTTTCTGCTCAAAGGTTAATGCCGCCTGCAGGGACTCGTTCAGAGCTCCACTGCTCTTTGATCCATGTGCTGCTCTCTTCCCTCTTCCACTTCTCTCTTCTGTCTTGTCACTCATTTCGTTTTTCTTTCAGACGACAGAACGTATCACTTTCAGGCCGAGGACGACCAGGACTGTCAGATGTAAGTGCCTGTTCCTTCCTTCCCTTTTTGTGTGTGCATGTGTGTGTGCGTGCGTGCATGTTCAGTCTTGTGCTTAAGAACATCCTGTTTACCACCTCGGCCACTTTCCACACACTTCCTACCTCACATCCAGTCAGACGTTTGGCCTTGTCTTCACCTCTCACTTCCCGCCTTTCACTCCAGTCTTCTCTCCCTTTTTAACTCCCTCCATTTTGTCTTCATGTATCTTCGTACCTCGACTGCTCCCATCTTCACCTCTCAGCCTTCTTTAAACTCCTCCTCCTCCCTCTCCTTCTCCTTTTCCTCTGCCATTATTCCCCTGACTCACATTTCCTGTCCACTCTCTTCTCCTCCCTCCTCCAGCTGGATCTCGGTGCTGCAGAACAGTAAGGAGGAGGCGTTGAATCAGGCCTTTAAAGGGGAACAGCATGTCGGCGAGAACAACATCGTGCAGGAGCTGACCAAGGCCATCCTGGGCGAGGTCAAGAGAATGACGGGAAATGACGTGTGCTGTGACTGCGGAGCGCCCAGTGAGTGGCAAAGATCTCACAAATGATCATTTAGTTTTCATTCCAGTTCAATCAACTCGCTCTGACATTAAGTAATCTTTTTATTCACACTTTTAAAAAGCCAGATCATTCTTGAAAACACCACAAAACATACGTTTAAAAATGATCCTGCTCAGAATCATTTCCTGGGAGAAATACCTGCGGGAACCCAAGATTTTTAGCATGTGTGAGTTCACACACTAAAGACGATGTATTCATCCAGACTTCATTAACATTCTTGTGGAACTGCTGTAGCTATATTCTGACCACATAATGCAATAATTATGAGAATACTGCTGCCACAGTTTGTGTGGCTTTAGTTGGTGAAGGCACACAGTCGTCTCCAAAATTATTATTACCTATTAATATTATTATTATTACCTTTTAAATAAGTTAGATACTTGTAGCCATCACACAGCATCTGGAACGAAATGTGCGTTTCCATATTGAGAGAGTTGCTGTGCGCATTTTACACACACAGTCACAGCAGCGGTAACGTCATTACTTATTTAAATCTCACGACATGGGGACCGGATCAGTGAAGATCTTATCATCCACAGTTCTGTGATTTAAATTCAAATTTTATTTATGGCCAGAAATCCCAGGATATACTTTCAGGAAGTCTTGCGGGAAATCCTTCATTCCGTCAACAAATACAGCCGACAATATGTACACTGCAATTTTAAGCATGTTTCAAGAATCTGCTGCCTGGAAGGCAGGAAATCCTCTAAAAATGTGTGGTATGCTTTTGGAAAGGGTAAGCAGTGATGTATATGCATAATTATGAGCTAAAGCATGCAGAACCACTGGCATACAGTCTTGTTTGGTAAGTCCTTGGGTCAGAAAAGGCAGAAACTCTTGCACACTGGATCCTCTGCATTTGTGAAGATATTTGAGTCACAACTTTGAAATCAGTTTCCCAAGTCCCCCCAAAAATGTTTTTCTCAAACCCAATGAAATTCCCCCCTGCAGACGTTTATATGCTTTAAAAAACTGTACATGACACACACAAACAGTATCTAGGCCAGATTTAGCTACAGTTCAGCTTGGTCACTTTCCTCTGACATTGTGTGCTGTGAGATAGTAAAAAGCCCTTCAGGCAGCTGTTATTATTAAAGCTTTCCACAAGGACACATCAAAGTTGGCTCACGTGCGGCGGAAATTACTTTTGCTTTAGTGGTTTTCGTCCAAGGACAGCGTTTCACTCGTATTTATTTCTCCATCGTTTCCCCCCGTGTGTCGTTTACCCCCTTTTCTCTCCATTTTCCCGACCGTTTTGCTTTTCTCTTTCTCAGACCCGACGTGGCTGTCCACCAACCTGGGCATCCTCACCTGTATTGAATGCTCGGGGATCCACAGGGAGCTGGGAGTCCACTACTCCAGGATCCAGTCCCTCACCCTGGACGTACTCAGCACCTCTGAGCTCTTGGTAAATCACCGCCTGCGTCTGTTGTTTGTCACAATTTGAGCCTCCCCATTGTATCGATTGTCCTCACAAATCTCTCTGGAGAGATTTTAGACAGGATAGAAACTGGAGGAGTGGACGGGTGGGAGTAGACAGAGCAAAGAAGAATGAGGAGGAAGGAGGAAAGAGAAAACAGGACATGAGGGGACAGTAAATAGAGAACAGCATCATCCCAGGAGTTGTTGTCCTCTTTTCTCTCCTCCAAGACCTCTGGAAGTCCCCACACTTGGAATAGCTGAGATGTTTTCGGGGCTTTTCTAATCACTGTTTGGTGTAGAGATTTACAGCCTGTGGGACAGTCGGGATTAAATGCTTCCAGTCGTGATTGCTTTCCTCGCTGTTAAGACGCCAGTCGTGTTAGCCACAATCAGACGGGCGTTGTGCAGTTTATAAGGCTCCACACACAGTTTAGGATCTGCACCGCACCGTGATGGAGGTGTGAGTTGAAATGGCAAACATGATGACACTGTGATTAATGGAAAGTGGTGCAGAAAATGGCTAGTATAACTAGTTTTAATGTGTGTGTGTGTGTGTGTGTGTGTGTGCGTGTGCTCCACAGCTGGCCAAGAATGTGGGGAATGCAGGCTTTAATGAAATCATGGAGGCTTGTTTAAGTGCCGAAAATGTGAAACCCAACCCAGCCAGTGACATGTAAGTCACCCCTCCAACTTCTCTCCCCCACACTCCATCTCTCCCCCTCCACTGTCCCTCCCTCTCTTGTCACTTGTATTGCATTACACTCTGCCACAGCCAGACAACAACTGGTAAAACCATCACTGTGACATACTGGCACTTCTTAACCGGCAAATCACCGACCTCATCGACACTTCACCCAACTTCCTAGTAATAATAATATCACATGTGTGCAGGGAAAGGCCTACCCGCATGTGTTCAGGGTTAAAACAGAATTATCATGTATAGTTAGTGTGTGCTTGAAGGCTTACTCACCTACCATCATATTTTCACACATAATATTTTAGTTATGATATTTTCACCACTCTGCAGATCGATCACATGATTTTACTGCTAATATTTTGTGCACCGATGTTCAAATGAAATTCATGCTCCGTGTCACATCTCTCAACAACAAAATGTTAGAAATCACGGATGAGTTGCAGACAAAACATGCAGGAACATTTTGTAGTGGCTGTATTCGCTTCTGTGCACCTGCTGGACACATGCTATTTATTTTATTTTCTCAAAGAAAAAGTACATCTTATAGGGCGCTTTAAAAGTAGCATATACACCGTTCACCAGTTGATGTTGTCATGAAACATTTAATGTTTTTCTCACATTGTGAAATGGTCTAGCTCGAGTTAACAGTCAGTATTCACGTAAGTAATAGATTTCAGGTGTGCAACACATTATTTAATAAAAAAGTTTTATTTTTTATTTATGACTTATATGTGACTTCTTTTCCTTGCAATTTAAACCTAATTATGTAACTCGATCAAGGACTGAAATGTTAATGAGTTGATCTGAAAGATCTAATTTAGTGTTTATTTTTCAGTGGCTTTTGATTGGCGCATCCCCAGTTTTATTGCCCATTTAAATTAACCTCACCCGTTCACATTAAGACCATAAATGATCCAGCTGTAAACTGAGCAGCTGCCTCTTCACATCCTCCACCAGGCAGGCGAGGAAAGACTTCATCACAGCCAAATACACCGAGAAACGTTTCGCCAGGAAGAAGTGTCCTGATGCCACGTCGCGGCTCCACACGCTGTGTGATGCAGTGAAGGCCCGGGACATCTTCTCCCTCATCCAGGTCTATGCCGAAGGGGTCGACCTCATGGAGCCCATACCACTGGCCAACGGACACGTCAGTACACAAAATATTCAACCTGTGTGATGTTTGAAACTGAGTCTGTCTGTCCTTCAGTGGTGACTTTGAAAATGTACCCAAGTAGCTTTTTTCACCAGGAGTTTGACTTCTTACTCATGGTAATCAGTTGCATCTTTCTTCCATACTTCTCCACAAACACCTTGTGCTCCCAGGGGTGTTATGAAAACATTATGCAAATGTTTTTTCTTCTTCTTCTTCTTCTTTCTATTACAGGAACATGGGGAGACGGCGCTTCATCTCGCAGTCAGACTGGTGGATAGAACGTCTCTTCACATCGTCGACTTCCTCACTCAGAACAGGTAAACAACAAAGGACCACAGTACATTACACTTCAATACAATATGCTGGAATGGGTTTTCACTGTCCGTCTGCCTGTGCAGTAAACATTGAATACACCACCATGTAAAGGCACCACTTGTCTGAATTTGACAAAAACCTTGCAGTTGCAATTCAAATATATATTTTATAAGACTATTTAGCTTTTTGATGGAAGGTATCCACATCCACTTTCTTCTTTATTTTCTCTTAGGATTGAAGACATTTGCTTAATTCTGTATTTATCTTTTTTTTCTTTCCATATGTCACTATTGTTGCACTGGTAAAGAGCTGTGTTTTCTGTTTTCTGCTATTTTAAAACACAAAAACACTTGCGTTTAAACATTACATTTAGCCATTTTTGTCTTTGGTTGGAAGATAGTATTAGTATTATTTCAGTATTAGTTCAGAGCAGTGTTGGGGCTGAACAGGAGAAACCAATGCTTCATTTGATGCCTCCTGTGTTGGGATTTACAGTTTTCCTCTGTCTGTGTCCCTCTGCAGTTTGAATTTGGATAAGCAGACGGCCAAAGGCAGCACAGCGTTGCACTACTGCTGCCTGACCGACAACAGCGAGTGTCTGAAGCTGCTGCTGCGGGGCAAGGCCTCCATAGAGATCGGTAAGCAAACGCACCAGCAGCGAACAGGGCTGCTGTGGTGCGTTCACTGTCCATGTCTTCCCTTCTCCTTTTCTCTCCTTCCTTTTGTCACATCTGGATGATTCAGTTGCACCTTCTATTCCATAATCGATCACAATGTAGTGCATAAAGTCCTTCCTGAAGTAAATTCCTTCTTATTAGCTTCTAGCTAATTTCCAACAAGCAATTTAGCTAGTAAATCTGGTTGCACCATTTAGAATATGCCATGTTTTAGCTAATAAAAACTTAAACGGCAAATAAATAAATAAAAACTTTGTTTTATTTATTTATAAAATGTGTTTCAATTAGTTAGTATTATTCATGTGACATAGCTGTTAGTTAGGAGTGAGAGGAAAACATGCGATTAAGTTAACAGTTAACCTAACGACAGTAGCTAGCTATAGCTAATTGGTCGTTTAGCATAGTTAGCTTAGGTCAACGTCATTAGATTAACATACATTTTCTAATTTGTATGCTGTTTTTTTATAGTTTAGTTTATGTTGTGATTAAACAGCGTTTTGATCGATTGGCAAGTCAGACATGTTGACCATATATACAGTGTATTACCTACTTTATATATTTTGCATATTATTTTTCATACAAAACAAATGCAGCTTTTAAAAAGAGATTTATTGTTCAGTGAAAACATTGTCTCGCTGCCTCTCACCCCGTCTCGGTCTCTCTCACTCTCTCACACACACACACACACACACACACACACACACACACACACACCCCTTATTCCAAGTGTTTCGGGTTTAGTTCCCAGTGGTGCGGGCTTTGCCAACAGACCATGGCAACTCTTTCTCACAACACTAATGTTTCTGCTCCGCTGTGACATCAACAAAACAGCCAGATAATAGATGCAGAGAGAAGGAGGACAGAGGGAAACCAGAGACTTGTTCAGTGTGGGAAACGGCCTAATTACACATTTCTCACGTCACAGTGAAAAGGAAAGATTTAAAATGGGCTGCATGTTTGTGCTCATGTGGATGCAACAGTGATTATATGTTTGTGTTGTTTTCTCTTCCAGCTAATGAGGCCGGGGAGACACCGCTGGATATCGCCCGGAGGCTCAAACACCTACAGTGCGAGGAGCTGGTGAGCTCACCATGTTTAGACTTGGCTTATGCCTGCTAACACATCAAACAAGTGCTGTCACTCATTTGTGTTTGTATGTGCGTGGATTTGTTTGCGTGTACAGTTGAACCAAGCGCTGGCAGGGAAATTCAACGGCCACGCCCATGTTGAGTATGAATGGTGCCTCCAGCATGAAGACTTGGATGAAAGTGACGAAGATTTGGACGAGAAGGTGAGAGAAACATTCGTGAGCGGGAGGAAGAGTTTACAAAGTGGGATGTAGCCGGGCGAGAAAACGAGAACAATAAAAAATTTCAAGGGAGATTCAGTGACGTTGAGAGGATGTTGAAACCTAACAACACAACCTCAAGAGCCATTTAGAATTTCTGCAAATTTACATTTTCTTTTGTTTTGTTAGTTAATAATAATAATTAATAAAGAAAATACTGAAAATCTGGAAATGTTTGCCAGTTTGGATAAAATACAATCGCAGTTTGGGTTTAAGCATTCCCAGAGACGGTCAGTTGAGCATTGATTATTCAGTATTTGCAGTAAAGTTGTTTTGTTTGTGTGGTTTGAACTGAGCACTGGTTCTGCAGTAGTAGTATGTAGAAAGTGTCTAAATATTCCAGAGACTAAACTAATTTGCTAAATAATTCAGTAGTGAGTATTGTAGATGCAGTTATCTTGGTAGACAAAGTGTTGATTCTTCTTTTTAAAATACCAAATAGTCTAAGAAGAGAAGAGTTAAATTGTGGTGGTAAAGATGACAAAGTTCCTCAGGTGATGTGGTCCCTAGTCTTTCTGTCCCGATGGTAAATGCTTCCTTGATAGACTCGTGCCCAGTTTCTCTTCTATCTTCATAGATAAACACATGCAATGAAGAGATTCAATCTGATGAACCACGACTGACCCGTTACATTCTCACATTCTGTAATCTCACCTGTCGCTGCTCCTCCAGCCCAGCCCTCACCGCAGGGACGAGCGTCCGGTCAGCTGTTACACCCCGAGCAGTAACTCCCACCTGCAGAGTGGCCTGGGCTGTGCGGGCCGCGACGCCGCCAGCCTCGCCAAGGAGAAGCAGCGCACCTTCATGCCCAGCCTGGTCAACAACGAGACCTATGGCACCATCCTCAACACCAACGCGCCTCAGCCCGCCACCACCTCCGCTCCGCCCCTGCCCCCAAGGAACCTGGGTAAGCTCAGAACTACAGGAACGGAAGGGAAATGTAGGTGGTAGCATTTGTATAAGAAATGGAGTCATCATTATTTTAAATATGTTAAAGTTTGTATGGATGAAAAAGATGTTAATCAACATACACCTTTCTGACCTGAATCTGGCCTCTTTGTCTGCCTCGGGGAAGCGATATTTATAGAATATGCCCTAGAGGAACAACCTCATTTAGATCTACAGTATCTGTGAGGGCGTAGTAATATTTGGCCCTCTGTCGCTGGTTTCCAAGGTCTTTATGTTAATTCTTTGGCCTCTCTTAGTGCCTTTTGACCTTTTTCAACACCACAGATGTCTCTGGGTACTGGCGCAGGGAGAAGTCACATTGGAGACAGTTGGATGGGCATCTTTGCCAGAAAGTTGTTGTCCTCTTTTATTATGTGAAGTCTCAATGATCTCAAATCTAAAGGGCAGCCTTTACGTTACTGTTGAAAATACGTGTTTCGGATACCAAATTCCACTTCATGAAAAAAAGGTGCTCAAAGACGATCGTGTGTGTGATGTTACTTAATGAAAAAAGAAAAGTCTAACAACGCTGCTGATCAGCGTCTGTGTATGTGCTGCAAAAAAAAAAAAAAACATTGTTAAAGCTTTACAGGCCAAACGCAGTCAGTCTGTGATAACATCAGTGGCGGTCTGGAGTTCTGCCAACAGAGCGGTGGAGAAACAACCAGCCCCCCCCACCCCAGCCCCGGCATTCTGCACATTCCCTCCCCCCGTTTAGTGTCACTCTCAATTACACTCAAATGGAAATGGCGCGACTTATAAAGTGGATGCTCGTTCTGGCAAAGTGCCGTGTCTCTCTTTCTTCATCTTAATAACCCTTCTCTTTCCCCGTCTCTCTTTCTCAGGCCAGTTATCCAGCCTGGGGGGGATCGGTCAGTCTTCACCGTCCAGCAGCTGGAAGCCCGGTTCTTTAGACCTGGTCGGCCGACAGAGGTCGTCCTCCGACCCCCCCAACATGCACCCGCCTGTCCCCCCCATGAGACTCACTTCAACTGGAGGTATGGACCCCATTCCTCCTTTTTAAACTGCTAAAGTGACAACACACTAATATGGTATAGTGTTTCAGATTCAAAGTTATTAAGCCTTATTGATTACATCTGCAAAAATAATAATAAATTCACACTGTTAAAAATGTTGGAAGCAGTTCTTTGCACATTAGAGGAGCAGCACGCTGCCATGTCATTTACAATCCTTTTTTGATTCTATGTGGACACGATCAGCAAAACTAACCAAAGTCTCTGTGACGTTAACTTTAATTTTACAATTGAGTTTGCTTGAAATGTTTTTAACATCATTTTGAAATCAATAAATCACTATAAATGTATATGTATAGGACTAGCCACTTCAAGACCAGGGCTACAACTGATACTTGTTTTCTTTAATGATAAGTTCACTGTATATTTATCAGTTTGTCTGTCTCGTCTTATTGTGATGAAGGTATTAATAATTGAGCATCAAAAACACATGCATACCTGAAAGCCTGTGTGATGTCCTCTGAAAGTGCATGTATTATTTAACGGGCGAGGTCCGGTGGTTTGTTCAGTTTGCAAACACGTGAGACAAAAGACAATGAAAGGCGCGTTACTGTGCGTCTCAGGTCTGGGAGCTCCCGTGGCGAAGATGGAGACCATGAGCATACAGTCCAAGTCGGGTCAGGGGCCGCTGGGGTCCAGAGCAGTGCCGCCGAAATCTCCTGCAGGGTAAGAACAAAAACACGTCTGCCACTTTAAATACAATGTAAACATGTATAAAGTGTTCAGTGAGGTTTCTGCAGCTTCGTGAGCTGCACAGGAAAACGATAGATTCATATAATCCACTACACATACGCAGGAGCATGCTGTATTACCCCGGGGTTGTGTATCTTTCTGTTACAAATGCTTGTCTTGTAATGTGTTTGCTTCCTAAGACGAATGAGCCTACGTGGCTTCTGTTTTGCCGCTTCATTAGCTTCCAGGCTAAGCGCAGCATCGTGCCAGACGAGCAATAACTTTCCTCCACAGTCGCCCTTTTGTCTTTCTATCTCCCACTGAGCTGACATTGCTGTAATAAATCTGTAACAGAGCTGTTGATAGTCTTTGAGAGCAGGACCGTTAGATTCTTGTCTTTATAGGACTATTATTTTGTTGATAAGAGCACCCTTTTCACATTTATTTTCTCTTTTTACAGCAACGATAAGAGCTTCAACAGAGGACCTCTAAATCGAACGCAATCTATCGAGAGACCAGGTGAGGATACAGATACCAGACACACAATATCACTTCTATTAAGTCTGCGTCTGTCCTGTGAACAAAGAGTTGCATTCAAGTCGTTTTGCTATCTGTCAGGTCCTGTTTCTTCCATGGAAACGTGGAACGTTTTGTTGTCGTTGTGATATAATTTCCTTTTCCTGTTCCAGCTAAGGAAGTGCCAGGATACCCCCACAACTCCATAGGTCTGCCTCCAGCCCCCATGCCGAGGAAGGCCTACCCAGTGAGTCACTCATTCTTCCTCTCATTATCATCCAGATATCATTGATTGTAAAGTGCTTATTTATTCATACTGGCTGCTGATTTTCCAAGTCATGGTGTATTCCGTTGTTAGCGTCGCGCTGCAGGCCGTCGACCTATTGTCTCAGAGTTTCCAGTGTCTACTTGTGCAGTAGATGTACTTCCTGTCCTCTAACTGACAAAGAGCTTCTTTCTCAGTTTCTGTCGAGAAGCTGCTCAGCTCTCTTTAAGGGATTTTGAGGTAGAAGAGGAGTTTTCATTTACAAATTTAACAGTGACATTTCGTTCCGTTTGCCAGTCAGTGGAGACTCCCAGGGTTAAGGCAACGTTTTCTTGGTTTTCATTTAGTTGCCTGTGCTTTGTTTTGTCTCTCAGAAGCAGCGGCCGAAGCGAGTGAAAGCCATCTACAACTGTGTAGCTGACAACCCAGACGAGCTGACCTTCTCCGAGGGAGAGGTGATCGTGGTGGACGGTGAGGAGGACCAGGAGTGGTGGGTCAGTATCTCTCGCTCTCTCTCTCGCTTGCTCTCGCTCTCTCTCTCTCGCTCGCTCTCTCTCTCTCTGCAAATTCACTGTTTCTGTGTGTGTGGTGTTTTTTTTCTTTCTTTGCATTTTTGATACTTATAACATAATATGTTCTCGGATTAAAGCACCAAGCGCTCACAGTCCAACTCATGTCCCACTCTGGTCCCATTTTCACCATTCGGATGTCAGTGCGCTCGGTAACCATGGCGGCTAAAACAAAAAGCCCATGACCTCACTCTGGCTGATGTTCTCCCTCCTCCTCTTTTTCCGCCTGCTGTTGCTTCCTCTGTGGAGCCCCTTGTGTGAACATCAACCAGCTGCAACATGTTTTCCTCTGAGCTGCATCTGCAGATATGACCGTATTTAGTTTCTCTTTCTGTCTCTCTCTCTGTTTCTTTCTGTCTCTCTGTCCCTGCATGGGCCCTGAAGTCCCCCGAGGTCCCGGCCATGCTTCCTCTCTGTCCTGCATTCAGCAGCATTATCACTCTTTTGTGTGTCTGAAATATCAGAATGAAAGCACAGTGATGAGGCAGCACAGAGGAGTGAGCAGTAACTGTTCTCTTAGCTGGAATTCATTATATGACTCAAGCTACCAAGTTTCATTTATATTTTCTGAGTAGGAAAACATTTAATTAGATAAGTAAAATAAATGACAGGAGGATGTTTATAACATGAGTTTTAACTCATGTAACTTTTATCTTGCTCATTCTGTGTTTATTTCCTCAGTGGCTTGTCATGTTTCACTTTTAGCCTTCTCTAAACATTGTTGGGGAAGAAACATGTCCTAGCTTTTTTATTTTCAGGTATAGAAGACCTTTAAAATGACTTAAATGGACATAACTGTCTTCTTTATCGCCCAAGGTAATATGATGTCGGAATATCATTTTCAGTATTGTTTAGATGTTTGTTGTGTTTTAGCCTCTCATAGTCCACTCTGTGTGGCTGCGTTAGTTGGTGTTTAGGAGGGCTGGATGTTTGGATTCGTTTCTTGTATGTTGTAGTAACTTTTCCAATATGAAGACATTGTACACACTATATATATATTTATTACAGCCAACAGTCTACACAAAATATTTAGTGCAAATGTACATATATTAGTGAGGAAAACATCTTATGATTTTAAGAATCTATATTGAATCATTCAATAGCGATTTGGAAAGTCATTTTATTTAACCCAGCCCTAGTGGTGTTTTAGTATTGTGTATGTGCTCTAGATGACTTAATTTGATAATTAATTACTTGTATTTGCCTTTTACCGTCCTCTGACGTCGCCTCTGTCTCCCTTCTCCACAGCTGGGCCACATTGAGGGCGATCCGATTAGAAGAGGAGCCTTCCCGGTTACATTTGTCCACTTCATCGTTGACTGAGCGGGTCGCTCTCTGGGTCTCAGGAAGTGTCGCGGGACGCAGCGTCCCCCCCCTTCGCCCGTCTCCGCCCTCCAGCCAGCATAACCTCCACCATCGCCCCCGGCGTTTGTGGTCGACGTCGCCATCATCTTCACCGGCATCATCTGTGAGCTTGCTAAAGATGCCACTGCTGTGTCATCACCTCGGCTGCAACTTCACGCGAGTGTCGTCATGGCAACTGTAGCAGACTTGCGTGGGAAAGTCTGGGTGTCACTCCTCTGCGAGGACTGTATGTGGTTTCAATGCTTGCTGTTAATGTTTCCGACAAAGACTCTTAAAGATAAAAAACAAAAAAAAAAAACGATGATTGTAGTGAATGACCTCTGGCAATAAATGCACTTTCCTTGTCTTTATCCTTGTTACAACACGAGACGACATAATGAAGGTTATATGTACAGTATTCATTTCATCCATTTTATCCGTACAGACAGTCCTAAGCGATAGTACTGAGAAGACTACAGCAATGTATTTTATCTTTTGAACTATAAATGTGAACATAGTCAACATGCCTACATTCCACCTCCGTGCATGAGCGATTGGCCTTCCTGCTTATAGGTGCAACTCTGTAGTAGTAGCCCTCCAGGGTGGAGGTTTTCCTAATGGTGCTAACTTAACCCCGGAATATGCTAGAAGCTGTAACCGAGGGAGCGCTTCCCTGTCCCCTGTTGTCAAATACACACTGGTCGTTGAAAGAAAATAATGTATCCTCCAACTGATGAAACCACAGGTGTGTAGAGCTGCATCCACCTTCTACGAATGCTTTTATATACGCGCGCACACACACACTGCCTGTGTCGTTTCATCACGGAGGATAATATTGAACAGCAACACTCCAGTTCTGGAGCCGCAGCAGCCAGTGATTGCCCTTTATGTTGAGTCTGACACCTCAGGCCGTCTTCGCCTATCATCTGCCTTATTAGAGGAATAGGGAGTGTTTGTGTTTGCGCATCTTGTCTATTTTTTTTTTTTTCTTTCAAAAATGAGCTGAAATGGTCTCTATCTTTGACACTCTATACAACCAGATGTAGAGAGAAAGGAATAACCCTTCCTGCAGCTTCATCCTCTCATCTCTGGGGTCCTATAATGTAGAAAGATGAGTTTATCAATAGTGTTATGAAATAAATATAAAACATTCAATGTAATTAACTTCATTGTGGTTGCAGAGCAACTTTCTTTCTGTTCATAATGTTGATATTTAGACATTTAAACTGTAACCAGAGCCTTCCAAGGATCTGTGAATGACCAGAAGAGAAGCATGTGAATCGTAGCTGATACACTCTCTTCATCGTGTTTAATATTAACTCACTGGAAACAGGAAGATTTAATAATCTATTTGTGTAAATAGATTTTTTTGTTTGTTTTGTTGATATTTAAATGTTCCAACAAAAAAAAGAGAGCAGAGTTAACCTGAGCAGTAAATGTGTTTTAATGTGCTGTGGTGGTGAGCAGTTACAGATATACGACCTCAGCTGGACCTGTGTGTGTGTGTGGGCGTGCACGCTAAAAACACAAATACAGACACTCACACATAACTGGGAATATAAAGTTATTCATTCTCATTAACTGTCTGGATTACAGCGTCGACGTTTAACTCTTGTGCAAGTAAATGGGAAAATGAAACTGGAATAATAAAATATGAAGTAATACAAAGCTTTGGTCTCTTTCCTATGAGTATTAATGGCTTTATGATCTATTTGTGAAACTTATTATGCCTACTTTTACTTCATGTTTTCTTTTGCATATTTCAGTCTTTAGTCCTTTGTGCACAAACCAACTGTTTTAGCTAATGCCCTGCATTTTAAAGCTATAGTACTGGTGTGAAACTAAAAGTCAGCTGATGTATCAAGAGCTCCCTCTGATGGGGAATATTTCAGCATGGCTGCATCCAAGTTTCAAAATCCACTGCAGTGTAGAAACGTACATTGTGGAGAAGAATAAAAAACTATTTCTTAGCAATATAATTTATCAGCCATTTCAAATCTGCAGTGATCCATCTGTCAAAAGACAAAGAATGTAAAAGACACTCGACATTAAGGAAGACACTGAAGGAAAAAGGAGAAATAATACTTTAATCATTATAATACTTCAAAAACAAAACAATTCCCTTCCACTCCTTTATTGTAGCAATCAAATCTTTCATTTCCTTATTGTCCCACATTTTCAACCCAATCTTAATCGGACAATGTTGACAAGTTGGACAGGAAACAGGGCTGTTGTTATGTACCAGGTGAGGTCAAGTTAGTACCACCACTGTAAACACCTTCATATGCTTCTAATAGCTTACTAGGATTTATGTGGTTTCAGCAAGTCTAATGGATTTAATGAATTATTTTAATCAATACACAATCAAAACATAAAGAAAACTTCAAACCAGACAACACTTCAAGCTTTTGGTACAAAGAAACTTGCCGTAAAAAGATATTTAAAACAAGATACAATCAAAAAAAAGAGTAAATCTCACAAATTGAGAAACACAGGTGGTAACATATAGGATGTGGGCCACAGTTGAAACATATTGTATAATGTACCTTTGAGTCAAAAAGTGACTGCTTTTGTACCAATACTGTTTGTCTAAGAAAAACACAACCAAACGCACCAAAGAATATCCAAACTTAAAAACGGGATGTGACCGGTTTCCACATGCAGAGAACCGACCCGTGTGCATATCGTTAAACCTGTGTACCGCGTTATTTCTCCACCGATGAAAGTCTCCCACGAATTACCACATGCCGACACAGCTGGGTTAAAACACGAAGTAACACTTTGTACTATCATTAACATTTAAATATGATTCGTTTACATGACAGCGCTGAAAGCTATACACTGTATTCCGATGTTTGGGGTTTTTTTATGCAACCATTTCCCCTTTTTCTTAACTTTCTTTTTCACTCTTGACTTTATGTGAAAGGTCAAAGGAACGTGAGGTAGAGGAAACAAATTTGGACAAATTCACAGTAGTTCTGTCTAAACTGGAGGATGATGGGAAGGTGATGGTACGTACCACAGAGTAGGAATCTGAATCATGTTTTCCTGCAGACTAACGAATGGAAAACACACAGGATTTGTCCTCCAGTGAATCTCTGTTAAAGCAAACAACGCAAAGTTGAAAAAGAGGGGGGAAAAGGGGGAAATGATTGCTTTTGGGGGGGGGGGGGCAATCACAATGCAGCCATGGTTGTCTTGTGATATACTGTTGCTGGTTTTGCTGTTGTATCATTTATCTTCTAGACGGATCTCAGCTGCCGTCTCGTCTCTGTGGCCTCAGGACTTGTCTGATGTCAGAGCGCAGTCAAAAGACGCCGACAGCACCTTGCAGATGGACTGAGCTTGCTCCTGTTCAGATAGATGGTAAAAAAATTAAAAAAAGATGACCCCAGGCAGGTGATATAGAGTTCTTCTACAACCCCCAAATCTATTTGTTTTCATTTTTAATAACCCAAGTTCAACGCGCCGCTTCATTTTACACTTTGTTGTCACACTCACTGAGCTGCTGCACTGGTACACCCAGATGCTGCACTCCTCTTGCTTTGTATCGGCGGTTTTGAGAGCCAGGAGATTCTTCCCTGCACCCAGGCCGTCATCGTAACACAGCATGCGCACTATCAGGTACAGAGGGTGGCGATGCAACACATCCTGGAGAGAGGTGCGTAAAAGAGACTTTGTTACCGACTCATTAGATCAAGCATACGTTTCTTCACTTGCTTTGTGTTGTTAAGAATTATGAATCATCACGGATCACTGCGGTCTCGGAGGTGAATCCACAGTGTGGCACCACACCACAAATCCAGCTCACACTGCAGCAGCTCAAATAAAAAAGGGTAATGTGGAGGCAGCGTCGGGGGAATTGCTGAAGTGTTTGAGTCAGCAGCTTTGCGCAGAACAAAGTCAAAAAATATAAACCGACGCTGAATTCATAACCATGCTGCTTTGGTTGTACTGATGACCCAGCAATACCGCACGTCTTAATCAATGACCATTCAATCTGGAGTATATCACGTTTCTACTGCTTTTCGACTCACACACTGGTCCAGCGAGGCCACTTTGACTCCGTACTTTGACACTCCCAGAATCATCTCTTCGTCTCCAGCCACGAAGGGCAGCTTTCCATCTTGCTGTGAAAAGGAGCAGAACATTTACGGCATCTTCTCTATGATATGGATCATGATATTGATTGGCAAAGCATTGCTGCCTGAAGCTTGTCACCCCGTCTTTCTCCAGCTTCTCACCTGAGCGGCGTCAATATAGTTGATGAGGTCCAGAGGTTCCTGAAGGGTCTTGCTCATGTCAAACTGTAACTTCTCAATGGCTCCCACATACTTCACCCGGAACTCAGCACACGTTTCAGACGTGCTGTTACCTGCGGAGGGCGGACAGCGGATATTTAGTTAGAAAAGAAAAGAAAAGGGGAGGAATGGAAGAAGAGAAGGAAAGATAGACTGACCCGAGCTCTTGGTGGAGTCTGTGTCAAGGCTGGCGACGGTGCTCGATCTGGAGAGCCCTCCCAAACTGGAGTCCACGGACTACATGGAGTCAGAACATGAGAGGGTGTTGGCCAGGAGAAAACTGCTCTGTCATAACGTGTGTGTGTGTGTGTGTGTGTGTGTGTGTGTGTGTGTGTGTGTGTACGCGTTCTAGTACTTTGCTTTTGGTGCTGATCTCGCTGCTTTGCGAGCTGCTGCTGCTGTGGCGCTTTTTGACTTTCCGGAACATCCTTTCACCATGACGACCGCATCCAGCCCTCCAGCCTCACCAGCCTGAATCATCGCAGGCCACAGCGTTAAACACACGACAGGACTGATGATAAATAACGGCTGCACAGCCAGTCACATTACAGGAGTGTTAGTTAGTTACGCTGTGTTTATTTTGGAAGTCTCATTAAGATCAGGATCTCTTTTGCAAGAGAAACCTCAGCGAGTAGAACTTTAAAGTCCCACAGAGGAATAATTGTCTAACTTCAGTTTGTTTTGCGGTTCATTTCAGTAGTAAAAGGTGTCCCTGGTTCAGAGTTAGTATAACTAACCAAGCTAAGCTAATATAGCCTGCAATGTGACCTAAAGATGTTAAAGATCACAGCAAGTTAGTTTTTTCAACGCCTTTCAAAATAAAAGTGTGAATCCAATAGAGATGTTCTGCTAAAATTTGATCAATATTACAAAAGCAGCTCTGCCCTCAAAACATAAATGCTTTGTAAACATTGTATATAAACACACAAAAAAGTAATTTTTCAATTGATCATACTTTGGTTATTTTGTAAGAGCAGGGTTGACTGTATAAATGTTTCATTAGAGATTCAGCCCTTTTAATTGCAATCACCATCTCTGTACCTTGAAATAAAAAACTAAACCTGCACATTATAACAATATGTTAAAATAACTAATAAATACCAGCTTTGTGGTGCTCCTAATGTTGAGTAAATGTTGAGACTTTGACAGAGATGTTGACTAAAAAGGCTGTATTTTGAGGAAAGTAACTACTGATGAAGTCCCAAAGAGGCAACAGTTATATTGGAAACCAGATCATTTGTTACACCTGCTACTGTAACCACATCTTCTACCTCAATCGTGTCGGAGCAGCGTCTTACTGCAGGTCTTTGTGATGGAGTCGGGGTGTGTATATGTACTAGGGTAAGGTTGGGGTGCATACATAATTTACAACAGAGCCCCCACGACACAAATGATACACCCGAAAACAGAATCAACAGGTTACGTTGGATAAGAACTCATCATATAGCTAGCTAGCTAACCCACGTGATCAGAACTCTCGTTAGCTATATTATACAGTATAACATTTTTGGATGAAACTAGTCCTCCTCCACCTCAAATGTCAACATTTCAACACTGATATTGAAAAGCGAAAACTTTCACAGGGGAGTGGTGAACAGCAACGTATAAAATATAGTTAGCTTAAATACCTGTTTGTACCGTAACCGTCTCAATGTAACATTTAGAGTTGTTCTTCTGTTTACGTACAGAATTACTTTTATGCTTCCCTTTGAGCCTACACCCAACACTTCTTAAAGGGGACGCAACGAAAAATATATCTCTATAGTTAAATATTAAGCAGAGAGGACTTATAGTATATATATTTATTGTTTATTGTGTATAAAGGTTGAGGTTGCAACATATATATGATTACCGTGTTCCTGGTAACATTTAGTTATTTTATTCATGTGAATTCGTTGCAGCAAAAACCGAACAACGTCTCTCTCGGAACATTTGTCAACGCTTTTGATTCTCGTCGGCGGTATTTTGGCACACCACCGGAAGTCTGACGTCCCGAGAATCCGCCCCCTCTCATTCATCCTACAAACACAGTACGGTATGACCGTTTTTTTTCCTATTTTTAAATTTACCTGCACAATTTGACGCATATGGCGACAAAACGCAAAGTAGAGGTTATTGTCCCCGCAGAAGAAAGTGACCAGCTCTTAATTCGTCCACTGTGAGTTAAATTGTAATTTTTATGATTAAAGGTTTTGAGTGACTGTATGTACCCATAATGTATCAATGTAATAAATGCTATTTTCTCACGTAATTGCAGGGGTGCTGGTCAGGAGGTTGGAAGGTCATGCATCATCCTGGAGTTCAAAGGGAGGAAAATTATGGTAAATATTTTGATCTTGACTGTATGATTATTAGTTATTAAGTTGTAACTGTATAGTGAAATTGTGATATAAAGGCTTATATGTTTTAACAATAATATTGATGTTTTATTGTGTCCTGTGTAGATGTTATGTACCTAGGAGTCTCTGGAACGCAGTATTAATAATGAGTGGATTATCCTGGGTGAAATAAATAAAATAATATTTGTGTTTGGCAGCTGGACTGTGGCATCCACCCTGGCTTGGAGGGTATGGATGCTCTGCCCTACATAGACTTGATCGACCCAGCCGAGATAGACCTGCTGCTCATCAGCCAGTGAGTCTTCCCTCCTCTCTTTTATGTGTTGAACTGTCTGTTTTTATCAATTATAGATGCTCAACCTTATCTGTATTGGTAATTTCCTTACTACGGCATGCTCTTCTGCTTTTGTATTACATTTGTATTATAAAACATTACTAAGCATATGTCACTTGATGCAGTTTCCACTTGGATCACTGTGGAGCTCTGCCCTGGTTCCTCCAGAAGACCAGCTTTAAAGGCAGAACCTTCATGACCCATGCCACAAAGGCCATCTACCGCTGGCTGCTGTCAGACTATGTTAAAGTCAGGTAGGAGCATCCACCATTAGGGAACACTCCCCCAAATGAATAATGTACATAAAATAATGTCTTTGATTTATTGCAGCAACATTTCTGCAGATGACATGCTGTACACTGAGACTGACCTGGAGGAGAGCATGGACAAGATTGAGACTATCAACTTCCACGAGGTCAAGGAAGTGGCTGGAATCAAGTTCTGGTGCTACCACGCTGGTCATGTGCTGGGTGCTGCCATGTTCATGATCGAAATAGCTGGAGTCAAGGTAACGACTCTTGTTGTTTTTCGTGTTTGTTTGTTTCAGAGAGTCCTGTTGTGGACTCAACAAGTCCATTGTCTGTCTGTTTTTCCCGTCCATAGCTGCTGTACACGGGAGACTTCTCACGACAGGAAGACAGGCATCTGATGGCAGCTGAGATCCCCAGTGTCAAACCTGACATCTTAATCATAGTATGCCAACTAATAATTCACACTGAACACTTCTTTTTATGAATCTTTAGCATGGTAAATGCTGTTAATTCTTTCTGCAGGAGTCGACCTACGGCACCCACATCCATGAAAAGAGGGAGGAGCGAGAAGCTCGTTTCTGTAACACAGTCCATGACATTGTCAACAGAGAAGGCCGCTGTTTAATCCCCGTGTTCGCTTTGGGACGGGCCCAGGAACTGCTGCTCATCCTGGGTGAGAAGTCACGTGTCACTCCCTGATCCCTGAACGTCAACCAAATCCAATAACATTGTCAGCCTCTGAGCTATCATTTATGACCCTTTTATGAAGTTCGATTTGTCTGTTGCATCTGTCTTCGATTATGTATCAATCGGAGGAGCCTGTAAGACTGTGTTTCATGTTCTCCTGTAGACGAGTACTGGCAGAACCACCCAGAGCTCCATGACATCCCCATCTACTATGCTTCCTCGCTGGCCAAGAAGTGCATGGCCGTGTACCAGACCTACGTCAACGCGATGAACGACAAGATCCGCAAGGCCATCAATATCAACAACCCTTTCGTCTTCAAGCACATCAGCAACCTCAAGGTAGAGAGTCCTGCAGATACAGACGCCCAGACTGTCATATCTCTTGGCTCATCGTCTAATCCTAGTGTCAAAAAGCAGCTGAATATATATATAACTCCGGTCTTTCCAGAGCATGGACCACTTTGATGACATCGGCCCCAGCGTGGTGATGGCGTCTCCGGGTATGATGCAGAGCGGGCTCTCCAGAGAGCTCTTTGAGAGCTGGTGCACTGATAAGAGGAATGGAGTCATCATCGCTGGATACTGTGTAGAGGGAACACTGGCTAAGGTCAGACTCCAACAGGACGGTAGACAGCGGGAAGTGTTATTTAGGGTTAATAATAGACAGATACATCTCGTTCTTGGATAAAAGTGCCGTCTCTAAACTCAGATCTCAGATGTGTCTGCTGAAAGGGTGAATGCAGAACTGCGGCTGTTAACTGCGGGGCGTTGTGTGCTCTCTGCAGCACATCATGTCTGAGCCGGAGGAGATTACCACCATGTCAGGACAGAAGCTGCAGCTGAAGATGTCGGTGGACTACATCTCCTTCTCTGCCCACACTGACTACCAGCAGACCAGCGAGTTCATCCGGGCTCTCAAACCACCACACGTAGTAGGAGGAAAAAACATTGTGTTTAAAATTCTCAGTCTCAGTCCAAACCCTTCAGTTATATAAGCTGTAAATGAAAACCCTCGCCCTTCTGCATGTTCTCTTCAGATCCTGGTCCACGGGGAGCAGAATGAGATGGCCCGTCTGAAGGCTGCACTGATCAGGGAGTACGAGGATAATGACCAGGTTCACATTGAAGTCCACAACCCTCGCAACACAGAAGCTGTCACCCTCAACTTCAGAGGAGAGAAGCTGGCCAAGGTCCTAAATTAACTGCCTTTATTCTGCTCTCTGAATTTTTTTTTATTAGATTTATAAGGTCTGCAGTCACTATGGGCTTCTTCTGGCTCAACAATGCAAAGTCATGACATAAATCCACCCTGGAACTTTTACTGAACACGACTCCTCCTGTCAGGTGATGGGCTCTCTGGCTGATAAGAAGTGTGTTCAGGGCCAGAGGGTGTCGGGCATTCTGGTGAAAAAGAACTTCAACTACCACATCCTCAATCCCTCTGACCTTTCTAGTACGTATGTTTTAGTTCTCCAAACTGTCCCTAGAGATACATCGTACACATTTGTTCTGTTGCTCCGGGGCACTTCAGAACACAACAGTCTCCCTGCTCAGTGGTGCACACTGTCGCTGTCTTTTCTTTTAATACATGACAAACAAGCAAGGCATCATGAAGTGACCCGATGTGTCTGTTTTGCAGCGTACACAGAGCTGGCCATGAGCACCGTGAAACAGTCCCAGGCCATCCCCTTCACCGGACCCTACTCGCTACTCGTCTGCCACCTGAGGAACCTCACAGGTAAGTCTTCCATATATGTGTGCGCAGTGAGTGACCAACAGTTTGATACATGGAAACTTTTCAAAGTATTTTTTTTTTTTTTGCATGCAGAACACAGCAGTTTTCCACTGTCAGTGATTCGGAGTTCACAGCGTACAGACTGTGGCAGTCTTTTCTCTGTCTCAGGTGATGTGGAAGAGCTGGATGGAACCGAGAAGAACACTTTGAAGATCTTTAAAAATATCACCTTGATCCACGAGGTCGGCATGGTGCTGCTGGAGGTGAGCGGTCAGGCCAGTTAAACCGTCTTATGTCTAATCGCGCGCATAAATGTGGCAACTTCGTGAGCTGTAACTCTTTCTCACGGCTGCTTTTGTTCACTGAGTGCATTCCACTTCCTCCGTGCAGCTGCTGTGTGTGTGTGAAGCCTCTGACCTGCGACTAAGACACATTGTGTTTTGACAATGTCGAGGCGCTAGAATCGAATCGCTGCCGGATCTTTGTTAAAACTGAGTTTGTGTTTGGATATTGATCACAGGTACAGATCCAAGGTTTAGAGTATGACAATGATGGCCTAATATCATGCTTTAGATTTGAATGGGAAATGTACATTGTGGAGCTCGGAGGTGGGCTGGGACTTGTGTGTTTTACTAATGGCTGCAATTCACCCAACTGCCCTTTCTCTTGATCTCCTGTTTCAGTGGATAGCTAACCCTCTCAATGACATGTATGCCGATGCAGTGACCACTGTAGTGCTGGAAGTCCAGTCAAACCCAAAGGCTCAGAAAGGTGGGTTTGATCACCTATGTGTGTTTTTTATTTTTTATTTTATTTTGAATGCTTTATGAACTGTAGGAATCACACAATAAAGGAATGTTTCATTTGAACCCTTAGTTTAATGCAGCGTGTCTCCTTATTGCCATGAACTTTGTTTTTTATGAATTCTTATTTAATGTGATTCAATTTGTATTGTATTACCAGTCATGGAGACCCAGAGTGCCATTATGGACATGGACATCTTCCAAAACCGACTAGGAGTCATGCTGCAGTGAGTAACACACACGCTATCTAAGTCCATACTAACATATTTATAACATTGTGTATGTGGATCGATGTGTTTGAAAGGTAAACTGTAATCTAAAATGTCATCAGAAACAGTTCCTCAGTTGATTTTTGGTTATAATAACGTATCTTGGTTCTCTCTCCGTCTTCAGGGACATGTTTGGAGAGGAATGTGTGGATTTCAGTGACGGTAAAATCATCTCTGTGACAGTAGATGGGAAGACGGTTCACATTTGCTTGGAAACGAGGGTGAGAAGAAGAACAGATACGATATATGTGATGTAGTACTGCTGTTGTTTTTTGACCTTTCTCACTGACTTCCTCTCCCGCGGTCAGTCGGTGTGCTACGAGGACGAATGCGCGGAGGACGACTCCCTTAGAGAGATGGTAGAACTGGCAGTGCAGCGGCTCTATGATGCCCTCAACCCGGCCATCTGAGAGCGGAGGAAGGACTGCAGGTCTGCAGACATGTTTATAACCAAGACAGAGTCTCTGAAGCTCAGACATCAGATACAAAAACAAAGAATACTTCTACATATTCGGTGTTGAAAGTTAACAGTTTGTATTTGTGTGCTAAAAACTGGACATGTGTTCCCAAGAATCATAGTGACTTCTCTGTCTGACATCTGTATGTCTACAGGATTCATAGTGTTTTAGCTTATTTTATCCCGAATACATTTGATAAACCAGCACAATGCAGATGATCTACCTATAGATTCAAATCTTTAGGAACTTACAACCCTTTCTGGTTTGGCGCAACTGACCGCCTCAACAAGCAATCCCAGCACCACCTTGTGGATGCGATTTGGAAAGACTAGAATGGCCTTTTACTAATTTATTGAACATGAAGGAAAGTTTATAACCTGTGAGGTCAAGCTACCATGTAAGAAAAGGAAATGAATAAGCTGTGTAGATAGAAGTTTTTCGTATATTTTAATGTTTTTGTCATGCAAGCACTTTTAATTATATTTAATGTGTCTACTGTGTTTGTGGAGATGCACTGTAGGTTTTGTTTGACCTGAGTTTACTAATGTGCACTGATATGACTTTTAACTGTGATGTGAATTGTGAGTTTCTAAATGCACTGAATGTTCGTTCATCTGTTTGAAACAGACTTTTGCAAACGTGTGTGTATTGAATCATTGAGTTGAATCATTATTAAGTTTCTTTGATCAGTTATTTCTGCTGGTGTCAAAACTGTTTGTCAAATGAGGTTTACAGTTGATCAGTGTTGGTGGTGTTGACTAACAGTGCTAACAAAGGACCCAAGCAACATTTGTTTCAGTGTTCCTGACAGCCACTGCTCATACATCATTTATTAGTCAAACATCTGGACAATATAACTTTTTTACAGTATAATTCAAGGCACATTCTTTGACTTAACTATGAGCATAAACCCAGTTCCCATAATCCACACATCTCTCTCTCTCTCTCTAGAAACAGCAATACATTAAAACATAATAAAAACCTGCTTCACCATTAAAAATAAAGAAATCTGATGATTGATGATGAAAAACCGATGACTTTATAAAAGCCAAATGAGTTGAACTGTAGCACTACCAGTCTGTCTGTCTGTCTGTCAGTCTACATTTAAACACAGCATTCACGGCACCGTGAGGAATTATTTACTCCTGAGAAGAGCCGAGTGCTGACCCAAATGTTTCTGTATCAGAACTGTAACGTATAGAAAGTTGTGACTGCTTGGTCAGGTTCATAATCGTGTCACTCATTCTTTATTCAGAAATTTACCAACTTAAATAACAATTTTGTCCATTTTAAACAATTTGATTTCGTTCTTGAACGGCTGCTTGTGTTCAGACGACATTTAACATTTGAGAAGTTTGGCTTGGTTTGTTTATATATTCCTCAAAGTAATTACATTACAGCCTAGTCCTTGATTAGCAGCTTTTCCGTGTAATCCTATAGATAACTGCACGTTGACCCCAAGATTCCCTGTATAGAGAGGTTAGAGGACAAACAGGGGCCATGTCAAAAGGTGGTGATGATTCAAGGGGCTCACAATACATTTCTATTTAAAAAAAAAGGTGTCCAGTAGGCTATTCCTAACAAGGACAACATTCCTCCTCACTACATCCTCCATCTGCATGTGGAGGAACTTCAGCCTAAACTGATCAGTATGGCCACGGCCATCACCAGTATCGCCCCAACTCCCAACTCCATCATACTGCCCAGCTTCTTGTCCCCAATCGTCTCCTCCCTCTTTCTCATCATCTCCTCTTTGCGGACTCTGATGTCTTTTTCTCTCTGCAGCTGCTCGCTGTAGTGGTCCTTGAAAAACTTGTCGAAATCAATGGCGCCTCCTCGGCTGTCTCCGCCCACCGCGGGCCGCCGGCTCTCGGTGTGCTTTGAGCTCCCCGTGGTGGCCTTGGCGGAGGGTCTGGCTGTCGCGAGCAGGTCCGACTGGCTCAGCAGTCCCCGGTCGTATTTCCTCCTGAGTGCCTTGTTGCCCAGCACAGCGTAGGCCTCGCTGATCTCAGAGAAGCGGACGGTGGCCTCCTCCCCGGTGTTCCTGTCCGGGTGGTAGACGAAGGACTGCTTGTAGTAGGAAGTTTTTATCTGGGCTTGAGTGGCGGTAGGTGTCACCCCCAGGATTTCATAGTAGCCTGTTTTGGTTTTGTAAAGGGGCTCCGACCGGCTGCCGCTGTAAACTCTGATAAACACAAACTGTGCATCACGCCGACTTCCGGTGCTCTGCTGTCGACGAGCAGACCTGAAGGTGCCGGAAGTCCTCGGAAACTTGCCATTACTCCGGTACAGAGGGACAGTTCTCTCTATATGTTGTATGTTAGGAAGTGAATACTCATCACAGTGATATTCAGAGACATTTCCGTTTTCCCCAGCATCGTTAGCAGCACACAGTGGAGTTGCCCTTGCGTAACTGTCCTGTGAGACTCCAACGGTCACTCTGTCCGCAGCATTTTCGCCTCCATGCAGGTCGCCATTTTGACTATCACCCAATGGAAACCCCACCGATAGAGACTTTATTGTACTTTTAATTTGTTTTTTCCGACCTTCCAGGTAGTAACGTTTACATATTTTGTATGCAAAGTCGTACGCACCCCTTCCGAGACGATACCTGACCGCCGCCATATTTACAAGGAGCGACCAAGAATCTGCTGAGGGAGGCTCGTGTAACTGCAGCACCCCCCGTGGTGGATGTACTCATTGGTGACATCAAACTTCTGCTGTTTTCTACAGCAAATTAACAAAAGCTGATATATTTAGATTGAGAAATTCTGAAACTTTAAACGTATTACACTCGCAGAATCTTGGAGATTAAAATATTATGCATTATTCAGTCCTTCAATGGTCTCTTTAAGTCACACTAATGAGATATTAAGTCCATTGTCTCTCTTTTTAATAAAACCTTTGCTGCCTTAACTTGCATTGTCGTCATTATATTAATGATGACAAAACACGTTTTTTTTGTTCAGATTTTATAATTCTATTTATCCAGCAAAACATGCTTTGTTTTGTTAAGTAACGTTCATCTAAAATAAGCAGCTGGAGTTGTTACCAAACAGCGGTCTGTCCTGAGGCCGCGGTCACTGGTTCCACTCACCAGGGGGCGCTGAAGCTGGTGGTCAGTGGTCCCTGGTGTGGTCCTAATCCATCGCACAGCTCCTCTGTCTCCTGTCTCTCCCCTTCTCTCTCCGTTGGCCATGTGTTACACTTTTTGTTTGCCATTAATGCATTCATTGTTGTTGTTGACTGAGACAAATAAACACTACAGATCATAATCACATGTTTATGTTCTGTTGTCGATTGTAGTGTTATTGTTGTAGCCTACTGTGCACGTAGGCCTGCTAAAGTCTGAGAGACTGTAGACAGATCGATAGCTAGATGAA
>JAVQJD010085630.1:0-25274 GCA_036023655.1 Nannoperca australis | reverse complement strand
CGACATAAAACGGAAACTGCACGGTTACGGCATTAACCGCCTGCTTGGACTCTTTTAACACCTGACGACCAAATTCCAAATGTTACTTTAAGTCTTACTCGTGCGCTTCAACTGCGCATTGCCTGCCAAAGTCTGTGACGTTAACTTGTAAGGTCGTTGCTAATATGCGCTTTTATTCCTCAGCGACATCACAGTCTTGACGCCCAACAAGCAAACATTAACAAACTTAAATATCTAAATTAGTTACCTTAAAAAAAAACTCTGGTCAAGGTGGTGACACTGGTTTGGTGTGCTCACGTCACGTGACTGACGTATAACGCATATTGACACCTGTTTTATTAAAAAGTGTCTTTACTATTTCTAATATTTAACATCATCTTCAGTGTACATTGCCATCATTATAACCTCTAATATCTACATCTGCAGCTCCCACCCATTAAGCTGCTATCTCACTGACCACCTAACTCACCCATTTCTGCTCGGTTGAACTTTGACCTTTAGATTTAACATTTTGAAAATGTCATGTAATATTTTCAAAATGTTCTATATCTACTGATGTCTTCTAACCTCTAATACCAGCTGCTGCATCCGCTCCGGAGGAAACACAAGCTGCTGAGGCCGGTGCTGATGGTCAAACAGACTATCAGTGGATTAACGTAGATTTTAAAACGTGAACTAGCTACACTAATATCTAACGCTAATATCATCTAACCTCTAATATCAGCTGCTGCCCTCGCTACAGAGCTAACCCCAGCTGCTGACCCCGAGGCCCCCGCTGCTTGTAAAAATAAAAAAGAGTGGAATAACAGACATCTTTATAAATATTATTCAATCTTTAACCGTCCACCAAGTACAGCAATGCTAATTACACTAATATCTAACGCTGAAATCTTCTAACCTCTGACATCAGCTGCTGCTCCTGCTACATAAGAAACACCAGCTGCTGCCGCTGAGGCCCCTGCTGATGGTAAAAAAAGACTGCCACATGAGCCACCACAGATATCTTACACGTTTCAGTATTATTAAATGTGAATCTTCAACCTCTTACGATAACGCTAACGTCACTAACTGACTTCTTTGCAACTCCGTCCGCAGTCTCGGCACGTATGTTTTCATCTGTTCCAGCATCTGCTTCATGCACTAATTATTAACATCTAACATTTAATAATAGCTGCCGCCGCTCCAGCCGCGGAGGAAGCTGCTCCCGCTGCTGACTCCGAAGCACCTACTGATGGTAAACCAACCTGCAAAAACAGAAGAGGTTCCGGTTCACTCCTCTCTCTTTAATATCTGAGGGGATTTTGTCATGCGAGACAAACTGGATAAAAACCCCTTCAGTATTAGCATGGCAAGTCCATTGAACTCCCAGTAAGGGAGACAGAGAGCTGTGAGGATTTTATCTGATGCATTGCACTGCTCAATACATGCTGCCATTAATAATAATAATAATGCCTATTTAACATCAGCTGAAGCTGCTGAAGTGCCTGCACCAGAGGAGCCTAAACCACCCACACCTCCACCACCTCCACCCAAAGGTAACCCTCTATCCAGAAAGATAACGTTCATCACTTGTTCTTCTTCTTTTTTTTTAAATTACAGCGTTACAATAAAGAAGTGCGTCCTCGCCTCTTATGGACCTCAGCTTTGAATCGATTTCTGCCATTCGCAAATGTCAGTTGAATAATTTCATGTCTTTTATGGCATCTGCAGAGCCTACAAGTGTCCCACTGGATCTGTTTATTGAGGATAAGAATGACACTTCAGTTACTATCATTTGGAGCCAGCCAGAGACCGTCGGACCCTCCGGTCTGGATGGATACACCATTGAAGTCTGCAAGGACGGAAGTAAGTCCTGCTCTGCTTTTGACCAGGTGCACTGAATGCTCGCATGTGCACAAAAGGGGTCAAATTATTAATACGTGTTGACAAAAATGTCAGCTGACCTTTTAATCATTTTGAAAGCTTTTATTTTAACAGCTGATTTTAAGTTTTTACACAAAGTATATGTCATATATATAAAGTCATATCTATAATTATATCTACAATGTTTAAATGCTATAAAAGTGCACTCAGGAACATGGTAAATTGCTGTTTTAATGTGGGTCAACCATATCGGTTGCAGCTGTCCCTGAAGTGTCACAGGAAGAGTTATATCATGAGCTTCCTAACTTCTCCCTACAAGGAAAGAGGCATTTCAGGAGCTGCCGTGTGTCCTGCTGGAGGTCCTGCTTTTAGACTTACAGCCCTAAGCTAATATCAGCAGCAGTTCAATGCAGGCTTGATTTAGCAGACAGCGCACGCTGATTCCCCACAGAACAGCAATTTCATGTCTAATACAAGAAATGTGTGTCAAACATAATCACTCGGTTTCCATTACAAAGCTGAACAACAAGCAGCGCTTACTATTCTAATGTTTTCCTTCTGTGTGAATTAGTTCTGTTCCTCTCCGTCTGCCTGCAGTTTTTACAGTCAGCATGCTATATAATCACTCTTTATCCTATAATATCGAGATAAACAACAGCTCTGTAAATTGTACCAGTTTGCCTTCACTTTGTATAATTGCCTCACTCAGCTGAGGACTGGAAAGCAGTCAATGAGGATCTGCAGAAGTCCTGCCGCTACGTTATCAAGAACCTGACCACCGGTGACCGTCTGAAGATCCGCGTGGTGGCTGTGAATGCTGGCGGCCGCAGCCCGCCCGTCACCCTCCCCGAGGCTGTGCTGGTGAAGGAGGTCGCTGGTGAGAAGTGTTCACAAAGACACAAAGCGAGAACAACACATTATCATACAGTTAACGACAGAGTACATATTCAGCACGATCAACTACTTGCTCGGTAATTTTACCACTTGATCACAAAAAAGAATTTGCAAAATGTGTAAGAAAAAGAAAGTTTATTAATCCCACACATGGAAATTTAAGTGTCACAGCAGCAAAATGAATGACCAGAACAATTGCCTCATATGGATATATAACCCTTTTTAAAGGGTCAGCGATAATACACAGATAAAAGGAGAGGAGCCATTAAATGCAAAAAAGTGAGAAAATGTAATACAGTACTCAGTTGCATCGAGAACACACTAAAAAAGGTTTTTCAAAATCCTTTTTTCCTGTGTATCGTCTACCAGTATATCCAAAATTAAGCAAAAATGAAAGGTACTAAATACTACTTACATCATACATATGTTAATAGTAACTACAAAGTGAACCTTAATACCCATGTGACCAACATTTGTTATCAAATTGTAAACAGGTCTAATTTTAATGACATAAATGTTTATTTGAATTTATAATGGGTTTATTCTATCTACGAAAAGGGATGATTAGCTCGACCAATTTGTCAAGTTAAACAAATAAGGCACTAAAGATTTACACAGGTCTGGCCTTTATAGGGAAAGGGGAGTTGTAAAGTGCAGGAGTCAAAGCTCAGCAGCTCAGCAATGTTTTCTTCTCAGCTCTGCGTGTCCCGTTGGCATGTACCTGCCGTGTTAACGGTATAAAACTGCGGTCTTCTCACTCGTTGTTGAAACGCTGATCCACCCAACCACAGCGTGATAATTACGCACTTGTTAAGTAGACGGTTTCACTGATGCTGTACACCTTACAGTGTTAATCATAGACAGTATATCTAAAGAGATGATGATGGAAAGGATGATTGGACCCAGAGGGCTTTAAAAGGAGGAGCTGCGTGGAGAGCTGAACGGGGAGGGGAAGGCAACTTGATCCCAGCTGGATGGGCAATCTTTACGTCCATGCTCACCGTCATGTTCGCCATAGCAGGCGGTCCACATATAGAAACTTCAATGAATAGTTTCCGACAAAATGACCACAAAGCTTTGGGAAAATAGCTGGGATGTCGCTGCTATTAACATGGATTTTTTCTTTGGAGGGGTTAGCATTGCTTTGTGGTCCCTGACAGGACTCATGCAGAGGCAGTGTCAGGGTCTTTTCCGCAAGATCGATGGCGACAAGTGATCCGACTGCAAGCAGGTGGGGGCTGTGGGGGAGGAGAGGGGATGGAGGGTAAATTCCGAGCGGGCGGTGGGCGGGGGTGGAGGACATGAATCTCACTTCTCAGGTGACACCCAAATCTCATGACACTTCCAGAGATTCGCTGTTTATTTTGAAACATGCCACACACTTTACAGGGAGAATGTTCATTAGGCCTAATCCTCTCCGTATGAAGTGATAAGACACTTAACATGTGTGGCATTTCTTCTGCTCCGCACCAAGTCATTTATCTTCCAGTTTAGGGTTACAAATCTTTCACTTTCTAATAGTCTCTGTATCCTGCTTTATTTATCTATAATTTTAATGCATTCGGGTGTGAGCGGGAGTAACTGAAGCTCATGCGTCATGAGAGGAGGTGATATACTACAGTCAACCTGCTTTATTTAGAGTCCTGACAAATGGTGCTCTGCTAGACTCAGCAGGTGGTGCGACTCACCAAATCACTTTCACAAATGAGCCTCAGCAAGATGCTTCTGAGGCTTAAGTATCATTTCAAATGTCACAGTGGCAAACTACCCTCATGATTTTCTTTTTATGATAACTTATGGGCTATTTTGGGGATTTGAACACGCTAACCCACAGTGGAGGGAGATATGGAAGCTTTCACATGGTAAACACCTCACAGCTGTGATATTCTCATAGAATTCCATGCCTGCAGATTTACACCCCTTTCTCTTCTTCTTCCATGTCATTTCAACTAAACTTGTCCCAGTTTTACTAAATCACGGATAACATGTAGTTTGAAGTTGTATGATGAGTTTGAGTGACTATTAAATAAACAAAGAAATATAAAACAACTAAATAAATATATTCTTTCTGATTTTGGCAATATAAAAAAATGCAAAAATTCTCAAAGAAGCAAAATATTGAAAAAATGCAACATGTAGGCCGCAAAAAAAGCACACATGGATAAAAACAAACATATGCATACACATAAATATACATAAATATTACAAATAGATACATATATTACTATACTGCTTTACATGGATTCTCATTTTATTTACCTTCATCATAATCTATACAAAGACAATAAAATGAAAGATATACACCACCGAGTAGACAGAAACAGAGCAAAAGGGATAAAGGACTTAGGATAGAGTTACTTTTACAACCAGTTAAAGCGCAGACCGACCCTGATGGCACCAGTGAAATTTCCCTGGCTAAGGTGGGCTTGGATGAGCTCAGCAGGTTTATCGATTTTCTCGAGAGATTTGTTCATCGCAAAATAAAATAAAATCCTCTAGTTCCACTCCAAACATCTCTTAACAGATCCTAACAATCCTTTAAAGGCCATTTCTTCCATTCGCTGTTCAGCTGTGGAACCAGCAGATACAACAACTTTCTCTAAATGATGTCTAAATGTTGACTTACCATAATAATAATTGGTTCTTTCATTTATTTTTCTCTCCAGATCGTCCCAAGGTCCGCCTGCCTCGTTCCCTCAAGCAGAGATACGTCACTAACGTTGGAGATAAGATCAACCTGACCATCCCCTTCACAGTGAGCTGAAGATGACTGTATCTTCCTGCAAATGCATGATAACTGCTCAAATATGAGCCGATTTATTTTTTTATTTTTTTCAGGGCAAACCCAAACCTGTGGTCAGCTGGATAAAGAATGGACAGCCCCTGGACACAAAGAGGGTGAACATCCGCAGCAGTGACAGAGACAGCATCCTGTTTATCCGTGCGGCCGAGAGAGACGACTCCGGAGTGTATGAGATGTGTGTGAAGGTGGATGACTTTGAAGACAAGGCTTCAATCATTCTCCAAATTGTTGGTGAGCAAAGAAAATGCGATTGGTGTGTTGCAGTCAAGGGCTTTTTTGTGATTATTTTTATTTCGATGAGGTGAGATTTAAAGCTGTTGAAGTAATACTTGATAGCTAATCGGTGCCCGGTTTGACACAGAGCTGCCAGGGCCTCCTGCCAGTGTAAAGATTGTGGATACCTGGGGCTTTAATGTTGCTCTGGAGTGGACTCCACCCACCGACAACGGAAACACAGAAATCACAGGTTACACAGTCCAGAAGGCCGACAAAAAGACTGGGGTAAGTTTTCATTATCAAAGGGTGTCTGTCTGCGAGGTCGCAACAAATTATACATGATGATTATTAATGGAAGGATGAATTACAGACAATAAATTCTGAATCCTTAAAGCTTCCCCTTCTAATTCATCACTTCTTCATTGTGTGTGTGTGTGTGTGTGTGTGTGTGTGTGTGTGTGTGTGTGTGTCTACAGGACTGGTTCACTGTGATGGAGCATTACCACAGATTGAATGCCACCATCTCTGACCTCATCATGGGCAACACCTACAAGTTCAAAGTGTTTTCTGAAAACAAGTGTGGAATAAGCGAGAACGCTACTGTTGCAAAGGAGGAGGCCAAGATCACGAAGACAGGTGACTTTCTCTTGTGTTTGTTACCCGGCTAACATTTATTACTTTATTCACTCAGAATCAATGTATGAAAATGATATCTTTAATTGTTCCTGTTTCCTCTGAAGTCATCTCATTAATTCCTCCTTAGCTCTGCTTTCTAATTTTGTTTTTGACAGTTTCTTATCTGCTAGTATGCTTTGGATTCAAATTTGAGCATGTAAGTTCATTCTTGGCCTTTGGGAAGAGTGAACATGCTGTAACAAAATGATCAACAAAATCTTTGAGCTTAGATTGTTACAGAACACATTTGTTGTTACAGAATTAGACTTGACTAACAGAAGAAAGTAAGTTTCTTGATTGACAAAGATGAGCATGTTCCCTTGTACAGTGTCAAAGTGTCATTCAATCATTCTTCAAACTAATGGGCCAAAAAAGACTTGATTTTGACCTACAGTTGATCAACTAATGTGTATAGTAGGAGCTTTATGGTTGAGTCTCTGTCTTTCACCCTGCAGGTATTGATTACAAGCCTCCTGAATACAAGGAACGCGACTTCACCGAGCCGCCCAAGTTCACCACCTCTCTGACCGACAGAGCCACCACCGTCGGCTACAGCACCAAGCTGCTGTGCTCTGTCAGGGGATGCCCAAAAGTACAGTAACATTGTTTTTTTTCATGCTTAGCCGGCATCATGCCCTTTTTTCCCCGCTAACAGCTTCAGCAAAACATTAGCACCACAATAGCACTAGAAGCTAACACTGGAACTCCATGAACTCCTTGGTATGCTCACATGATCTCCAGATTTGAGATTCACCATTTAATATAATGTTTGTTAAACAGCACCTCTGCTAGCACATAGGTCACCTTCTAAGTCCGATACCCCAACAACGTAGCTCATAAATATGTTTCAGCTACCAAAGCTCAAATTTTCAGTGCCACTGAACACACCGCAGAGGTAGAATTCTTGGTTGGTAGAACAACCTTGCTGACTGCTGACACACACACAACAATACAATACACTGACAAATACATTGGACTAATGCTTGCTTAGCAGTTGATTCTCATCTATTTTGTGAAATGAATGGAAAGAAATGGCTCCCTCGAAGGTAGCGTTTTATGCAGTGATGTAATGGCTAAAACCTACAAAACCTTTGATACACAGGTTTAAGTAGCATTTTACATTCAGGGTTGCTAGATTATACTGTAACACCAGTGGTGCCACTGTCAGCAGTTTGGCTCTGAGCTGAGAGGTTAGAGTATAAGCTCTTCACCTGGCCTTGTTAGTCTGCTGTCTGAGCCTCACTCCTCCTGTTTGGGCTCATAATCCCACGAGGTCGAAAGTGTAGATGGTCTTGATGAGAAGGCTAGAAAGGCCATAAGGGTGACAGGTCAGCTGGGAAGCGGGGTCACATGTGTAACATTCCTGGTCAGAGGTACCATGTCAGTACCTTTTAAATCCCAAACCTGGTGTGTGCTGTGTGTCCACTTCAATCAAAAGGGTTTTTTTCTTGTCAAGTAGCACAAACATAAATAGAAACACCACTGATGCTTGTCTATCTGTGAGATGGTGGCTGTAATTACCATACTCCTGCAGGAAAACAGGCAGAAATTGCGTTTTGCTAATGTAAATCATAATTTTTTTTCGGCAGCCCAAGGTTATATGGATGAAGAACCAGATGATTATTGGTGACGACCCCAAGTTCAGGCAGATCTGCGTCCAGGGTATTTGCTCTCTGGAAATCCGCAAGCCTGGTAACTTTGACGGAGGTGTGTACTCCTGCAAAGCCAAGAACGATCACGGAGAAGCAACTGTCAGCTGCAAGCTGGAGGTCAAACGTAAGTCAAGATCTCCTTTTATCTGTTAATACCTATTATTATGTTGATGCATTTTGCTTTACCGGTGTTGAACCTTCTGAAAGCTAATCCCTTGTCTTTCTGTTAAACAGAGCCGTTGGTTGCAGATTCAGACAAGAAATAGGTCAACATTCACATTCTCACAGGTCAGAAATGATTAGGATCTTTGCAAATCCTTATAAAATCTGAATGAAATGAGAGTATAGTCTTTTGGAGTAAGTCACATCATTGATATTCGTGAATTAGCAATTAAACTGCCTGCATTGGAGAGGTTGATCTATATGAGTCCTGAGGTGACATCTGCCATCTCCATGACTTACTTTCCATACATGGAGGGCACTAAACTTGGAAAAGATGTCCTCTGCATCTGCAAGAGTCCAAGAGGTAGCACCCATAAATGAAATCTGTATTGGCTCCTCATGTACTTGGTTAGGTGACTTAATCATATTTCATTGACTCAGCAGCAGCAGCAGCAGCAGCAGCCTCCTTTAGGACACTGAGATACCTCC
Source organism: Nannoperca australis (assembly GCA_036023655.1). Lineage (NCBI taxonomy): Eukaryota > Metazoa > Chordata > Actinopteri > Centrarchiformes > Percichthyidae > Nannoperca > Nannoperca australis. Next base: position 16,520 of record JAVQJD010085630.1, on the reverse strand, counting down.
TGTTATTTGCAGGTTACTTTCTCGATACTAAGACTAATGTTGTGGTTTTTTGCAATACTGAATTGCAGAAGCTTATTTTTAACACAAATATTTAAAAACAGAGCAAATCTGAACTTTTTTTAATGTATGCCTTGTTTTTTTTGGTTTTTTTATGTGCTTCTGAAACTGCAGTACTGACTCCCTTTTTAACACCTGTTGCTGTTATTTGTTCATCTGTTGCAATCCCAAATTAGGAGCAGAGGGAATGAGGCCTTTGCAGCATAAGGTGCGTGACGCTTTTAGCTTTTCTAAAACCGTCGTCCACAGTTATGAATAAAAATGTTGCTTTAAAATGACTTCTGTCTTTGCAGGAAGGCGCTGGATTCCTAGAAGAACATGTATATATGGCTGGTGACCACACTACCAAAGGGTTCCGACCTTTTTCCGAGTGTTACCCTGTGTTATGATGAACAATTGTTGTAGCTTCATGCCTTTATCACTACATTATTAAGTCCATATCCATGTCCACAATCAGCTTCTTCCCCAACAATCCTCAACACGCTCTATGGTAACTAAATTATCACATGTTCCAAATAGTGTACCCCCCTAGTTTATCATCTTGTCAGTCTAACTAGGTGTACACCAAGAACTTTACAGCATGAAATTACTGTGAACTACATATAACATCTACGTGTTTATGTCAATAAATCATTCAATTTCTGGTTTTGTTTTTTCAATACAGTCTGTTCTTTTAATTTAAATCTCCAGCAGAAGTTGTCTAAAGGCTGCGATTGTGTACAAAAGGTTAAGAAGACAACTTAATAAGACAACCAGTTTTCTAAATAACTATCTGTGTATGGTTTTAATGAGAAATTAATACAATGTAGTAAAGCAGGGACTGTTATGTATGTAGTTCAACATATATAACGAATAAAGCTTCCAATAAGTGAATGACAAATTAATATTTACTTGGATTTTAGTTTTACAAGGAAACTTTTTCCTCATTATTAGTACAAACTTAAAAAAATATTTTCATAATAAAAGGTGACCCAGGATTTAAAATAATATGCTTAAAATACTATTTCAGAAACTCGGTTTGACAGGACTGATGGGCTACGTTAAAGCAGAAAGCTTTCACTCAGCTGCTGAATGTATGAAGCCCTTTTAGCAGCAGACCAGTGAGAATCTGGAGACAGCAGCAATATTCATTTGGCTCATACAGACCCAAGAGTGCATCGCAGTATGCCTGGACTTCAATAATAATAATACCGGTCTATAATACTAATCTTGTAACTATTTGGACTTGGAGTTGCTGGCATAGTGAGACAGGGGCAGGATGCCAGAGATATCCAGGTTACAGAGACACATGAGTTCACACACAGAGGCTGACAAAATTAGCCTCAGTGCTCCATCTCACTCAGGTTATATTGGGAACAAGTGGCTCCTCCGGTAGAATGTGGTTTTCTGTTTACTCTGTTAGGAAACTAAAAGCCAAATGGAAATCACAGATTACAATGGAGGAAAAAACTGGAAGGGGGGAATGTCATCATTATCTGCATTTAAAAACATCAAAAACACAATATGTCCATGTTGTATTAACCTCATTTGACAGACAGATACCCAGTGGTACACATCCATACTATTACTATGAAGAAACAGTAAGTAAGTGTGCTACATAATGAGTTACCAGGATCTTCAGTGAAAAAAAAAAACCTTAATCTGACTCCTGGAGTGTGCCGTCCTCTAGTGTTACAAATGAGCAATGGCATCTGCAGCCCTTTTTAAAATGGGAGGATTTAAAGAGCCATTTGACAGAAGCACATTCACAAGCTGCCACCCCCACATCCGAAAAACAAAGAGGCAGAATTCAGTGATCAAGAAAGATCAACACAGTTAACTGCCCATTTGATTTACACTCCTCTGAATAGGTGTGTCTGCCATTTTGAGCCGCCTGCTATTTGCACAATTTGCGTCGTGCAGCTTTAACCTGTGGGCTGGGAGCCATAATGGGTCTCAGGCCTACTTCTTGTGGGTCCCTGGATGCTGACACACTGCAATAGGGTCATGGAGCAAGAGACTTCCTGTCTAATTTGGGTCCTGCGCAGAGAGCGTTTCAAACCTTCAATGAAAACCATTATTAAATCACTGATGTATAATCTAGGTAACTGTATGTATTAGTGTATATCCACTATATATATACCTTATATGTCTGAATACTTTAATTCAGTTCAGTTTCTTATAGTAATCTTGACTGTCAAAATCTGTGAAATGAGAAATCACGTGATATAATGTTATTAAACTGCACACACAATCTAGTCAACTGGGTGAAAGAGGCGCTAACTATTAACTTAAGTGAGTCTGGCATGTTCTGTTTACTGGTGCTAAAGTAAGATTTTCGATTTTTCTCTTTCTGTATGTTTTGATAAATTTGATTTGAATCAACTTTATTGTCATTGTCAAGTTCTGAGATAATGAAATGCAGTTTAACATCTAACCAGAAGTGCAAAAAGCAGTAAAGTCCAGGGTAATGTAGATATGTACTGTGGAACTATATAGAATTACTAGTAAAGGGTTGATATGAATATGCTAAGATACAGTACGAAGATTATGAGCATGAGCAGCAATTATTGGTGGGTTGGTTTCTCCACCACTTTGGTCCAGACTTGTCCAATAGTTTGGTTTGTGACCAAATACCTGAAAACTACATTCCCATCAGCCTCAACTGTACTTCATGTTTAGGGATAATTAGCAAATGTTAGCATGTCAACACACCAAAGTAAGATGGTGAACATGGTAAACAAAATACGCTAAACATTCACATTTAATTCCCTCGTTGTTACTCTATGAACATGGCTGTATTCTTATAGTTAATCTTGTTTCACTATTCCCTTGTGATTTTGTGTTTGAGGCTCATTACACTCCCTGATTCACCTTTATGAAACCACGGCTGCTTCAGGCACATATTCCTCCTCTAGTCTCTATGCTGAATTATCTTATTGTCGCTGTCTCATTTATTATGATTTATTGCAGTTAAGTCCAGCCCGAGGCAATCACAAAATATCCTGTGGCTGAATAACTGGATCCCATCAAAACTTTTCTCCATCACTTCCCCCCTCGAGCGGGAATAGAAGCAAATAAGCACGACGAGATGGAACATTCATAAAAAGGGCGCTTCAGTGATGCAGCCTGTCTGACTCATCTGGTGGCGTTGCTCTAATCGCTGGTAATGCACTACTGCCTGGTTGCTGCGATGTAAAGGGTAACTCCAAAGGCAATGAAATGGTGTGTCCTCCTTGAAGGGAGCCTAGCCGCTATTTACTGCAGAGGTTTTGGCAACGTTCCCAGAACATTTAATAAGTCAAATGGTAAAACTGGCACTCACACCCAATGTCCTGTCGTTGCTTTTCATTAACAAACGTTGCACTGCGAAATCAGCTGGATAGACTGTCTGAGGACACTTTTCATTTGCGTAAGATAGGCAGTTTAATTGGTATACGGAGGTGATACCACTATGTACAGTTTAAGGCATCCTTTCTCATGCTTTTTGGTTTTTCAACAGTTTAAAGGTGGCTTTGAACAAATAATGTGAGATCACTTCTTCATCCGTCTGCACAGTGCTCATATGCTCATAAAACATGTAGTTTTAACCCCTGTTTGACTTCACGGTGAACATATCTTTAATAGTTGTATGTGGTATGTTCTGTTACTTTAATAAAAATTGGTGCTCTGGATTGTTGAGTGGGAAGGAAATTAACAATAATAGCAGAAACAGCTTCTTCTTATTCTTTTTTATTCTGATATATTAGTGGGCATTAACAATCCTACAGGAAAGGCTCATAAAACATACTACATGACTTCACAGTGAATATATCTTCAGCAGTTTGAAACGATTTGATTTTATACATTCTGTGCTGCTTCACCGTGACTGAAGTAAACAGTGATTCTCACAAACCAGCCACGTATTGTATGGAGTTCCCCTGAGAAATCTGCAGTGACCGTGTGATGTAGTTCTCCCCAGCTGTCCAGTGTGGGAAGTCAGGTAGTCTATTGATTTCACATGGCAGAAGAATGAGACTTCATTATGGCGATTTAATTAAAATTGAGGCTCTGGATTGTTGAGCATGAAGCAAATAAAAAACAACAGCCGAAACGGCTTCTTCTTTTTCTTTTTTATTCTCATATATTATTGGACATGAACAATACTACAAGAAATGCTCATAAAACATACAGTTTGACTCCTGTTTGATTTGTACTCTCGTGTTTAATTAGATGACTCTATAATCTCTGTCTCCCTAATAAGGGAGCAGCAGTGATCTGTGTCAGTCCTGCAGCTCATCCCACCTTCTGCTCTTTTAAATTATTCACAAGTTACATGTCAGATGCCTGTAAACAAGGAAGGGAGGAACTAGTTGCCTTTTTATGTTGCTGCTGCTAAGTCTGCTGGAGCTTCACATCAATTGCTGCTGGAAAAAAAAGAAAAAAGAAAAAAAAAAACAACTTCCCATCTGTGTTCTGCCTGCCTCTATACTGCAGCAAAACCAGCCCGAGCAGACCGGTAACACCCCCTCACCCATCCCTCCCCCATTCCCTCTATCCTCTCTGGTCCTCACACCACACTGCACTCAGGTTCCTGCAGAGTTCCTGCAGCAAGGAGGCACAAGACCTAAAATCAAGCTCTCTGAGAGCCACTGCAGACCCCTGGTTACCATCTTCTCCTCTCCATTTACCACTCATCGATCCCCCAGCTTTCACACCACCTTCATCTCCCTTTTTTCCTCCCTTTCCTCCTGCGTCTTATTCTCAAAGCTCAGCACTCCCCGTCTCCCTGTGCTGAGGGAAAAAAGTGAGAGAGCAAGAAAGAAAAGAGGAGGAGCACAGTTGTTAGTGCGCCACAGAAAATCTAACCCCCTCCCCTACCATACCCAATTGATGACAGGGAGGGTTTTTATTGAGTAGCTCCTCAGCCAATGAGCAAACAGTGCCGGGAAATACAGCAGTGGAACTGCACCGGCTCTGATTCTTGTGCTGATTTCAGTGTGTTAGAACAATGTTAATCTGTGTGAGTGTTTCCTCTCCCCTCTGCCCAATCTGAGTACAGCTCAGCAGCATCTTGAGCCAAGGAAGGTCTTGTTTGAGAGTGTCTGCTTATTGGACAGAAAGACCTCCAAGTGAATCTGGAACCTGCCTGCACTGGGGTTTTAGGATGTCTTTTGAGAGTGGGATGAACCAAAGTGCAGATTGTTAAGATATTTTTCTTCCTGTTAAGAGCATATTCTCTGTTCCTACTCCTTGTTTAGGAGGCGGCACATCACACTTCAAGGTAAGCTGATTTTATTCTCCCTCTCTGCCCAAGACAGCATCATCAGTTACTGAGGCTTTGCTGCATGCCAGGTAGTCACAGAGGCACCTAGCCTCATTACACACATCCTGCCTAAATGTGGAAAAAAAAACCTCTGCAGAGAAAGAAAGAGGGAATAAATGGCTCAGGGGTAATTAGAGCAGACAGTGTTAGTGTCTTGTCAGTCGCCTCTCATTTTAATGCAGAGAGTCTTATAGCAAATCTGCCAGAGTGGAACTTTTACAGCATGCCGGTAAGTCCTTATGCCTGGTGCGTAGCATCATGTAGTGCTGCAGTATAATGTTACATATTAAAAACAAGCGTGTGTGTGAAGGTATAACTTGAGATGGGGATTTCTTGCACTGTAGAAAGGAACACTTAAAACACTTTTCATTGGCTGTGCAAAATCTAGATATGTAGAAATTGAGAAAAACTGTGATATTTGATTTTTAATACATTGGGATAAAAAGAAATCCTAAACAAGAAAAGAAGTACATGGAAAACAAGTTGTTTTAAGCTTGCATTTAGATTATTTTCATTTCTTTTAATCTGTATTTGTTTTCTGGAGCTTTTCTTTTTTTTTTTTAAGTGTGTCAGTCTTTAGAGCGAGCTCACTGTTATACAGTAAAAGCTCTGAGGCAATGTGTGCTAAGTCAAATCTGCTGAGGCAGCAAGAGTGAAGGGCCCACATAAGAGTCTGCAGAGCTTACTGTGTTTATTTGAATCTGTGTCGCCCCATTAGATGTTAAACCAATTCGCTTACTAGGTCCATTGAAACATTTTCTTTAAAAGCATTTTAATAGAATTATTCCTTCACTGACTGTAGTGGAAGGTGGTTGTAGATAAAGCTGTCATTAACGTGCATTTTAAATGTCGCGCATTACAGCCTCTGATGGACTCTGATGAAATTTTAGCTTTTAGCTTTAGCATTTAGGCAACACATTCTCTTTATTTTCCCTCACAGACTTCTCCCATGTGGATATTCCTCAGTTTTCCTTATGGATTAAGAAATTATTTATTTTCAGCCACAGACTTTTATTTTGGTACTATATGTTCCTGGGCTGATTATGATGCGGTGGTGTGAACAGATCAGGTGACGCAGTGATTTCTTCAGTCCCCAGGGGTGTTATGAGTACATGACTGGGACACTCCTAAGTGTGTGAGCGAAATGAGGACTTCCTTTTGGCATCAGCAGAGGTGGATCAAGGGGTGTGTAGCTGCAGTATGACTGTACTCACACACACATATACCCATACTGACACATGCAGCTTTGCTGTCTCATTATGTATGTAGTTACCTTGGTGCATTTTGTGCTGCAGTCGATGTTTAACAGGTTCAGAGTAAGATGTGCAGAATGAAAAGTAAATGTGTGACCTAAAAGTGCAAATTAGAGAGCAAGCGTATGATCATATTAATCAATATACACTCAAAATGTTGATATATTTTCCCTCTATTACATCTTTTATTAACTGTTAAGACAGACATGATTAAGTTTCTAATGTGACTAATTAAAAAGGGTTAGAGAGAGCACAAGATTAATTGCAAGAGAACTAAGTAGTATAGCTGTATGTTTTAAAGACAGGAAAGGAAGAATTTTCTTGAAAAACAGTCAGATGGAAAAATTTTAACCCATCTGAAGATATGGTGGACTATAAATTAGCTTGCTGAATTAACGTTTAGCAGTACACTGAGAGAGGATTGGTGTCGGGGGGTGATGAAGTCAGCGTTACATCTCATAGAATGTCCATTTATAAGAATCGCACAGCGCTTAGTATCCATGACCGATATATATGCAAGCAAGTACACATCTTCTTAGCCATGCTGGTGGTGGGGCTGTAGGGATGGCAATGTCATCTGTTGGTCTATCGGTGCTGCCGCCCACCAAGCTCCAAACTAAAATATCTCAACATCTATCAGATGGATTGCCATGAAATGTTGTACAGAGCTTGGTGATCCCCTGACTTTTAATGTTGCGCCACCATGTGGTTGACATTTGTGGTTTTGAGTGAGGTGTCCTGATAGCTCTTGGACGGATTACCATTGAATTTGGTTCAGAGATCCATGTTTCCCTTGTATTCAATAATACTAATATTAATTGTATTCACTCTGGTAATCCCCTGGCTTTTTATCTAACACCACCATCAAGTCAAAGTTTTAATTTGTCCAAAACCTTTTTTTATGCAATTACCTGCCAATGCATTACCTGCAAAATACCCGTATTCCCATCACCTTCAGCTGTACTTTGTGTTTAGTGCTAATTAGCAAATGTTAGCATGCTAACATGCTAAACTAAGATGGTGACCATGATTAACATCACACTTGCTAAACACCCAGCATTTTAGCATTGTCATTGTGTAAATGTTAGCATGTTGACGTTAGCACCGCTGTGCCTAAGTACAGCCTCACAGAACTGCTAGCATGGCTGTAGACTTTCCGTCTTGTTTCTTTATTGTGTTAGGCATAGTGCATCTTCTTCTTTATTTTTCTTGTTGTTGGCAAAACAACTTACTGGTCTCCACTCATGTTGGATGTTATTAATGGTTGAACAGCCTCCCGAACCTGCCAGTAGATTAAGTAGGCTCCTACCGGGGGCCATATCTGTGTGACAGTAGCCTATGGGGTGATAGCACCTTCAGTGGCTTGCTAACAGGGAAATTGGTTGACAGATTGGTTGGAAAGGAAATCGGACTATCAGTAATGATTTATTCCAGGTTGTAGACAGTTCTTACTGTAAGCAGGAAGCCTCGTTTGAGCTCCTTTAAGTTTCCACGTTGCAGCTTCTCCTGAGGAGAGGTGTACATGCCCGGAGCACTCCTGCTGCTTGATGGTTCATGAAATGGAATTCTGTGCTGCAGCCTTTAATCCTGTCCTCACTAAACTGAGATCCTTTTTCACAGGCTGTCAGGTACATCAATGTACATGAAGCTCATTGTTGATGTTTTTCATTCACAGCTGTTCTACACACACTCATACTACAGTAGCTTTACCCATTTGACAAAATTGCATTTGATGATGTTTTTGTGTTGACAGATATTTTGACATATATTGGAGACAGTGATGTCAAGGGAGATATTTTGTAGACTTTGAGAGCTCCCCTGTGGAAGTTGCTGAACTGATGTCTTTGCTGGTGCTGCAGTGCGTTTTCTGTCAGTTGAATGCCATGAACACTTCTCTGCCTGGGGACACAGTAGATTGGATTTGTTTTAAGGTTTGACCTGCCTGGGAAAGGAGATGTGTACCATTACAGAGATCAGGTATTGAACCTCTGGTCTGTTTTGCCTTAACTGCCTTTTAATGTGTGAGCAACACCATCAATAAGCCTTCAAATGTTGGCGAAGATTGAGCTTTTGTGGTCAGTTAGCGTGTCCAAAAAAACCTACAAAAACAACCCCTGTGGGTTAAGCAGTGTAACGCTAAATGCTTCCCTAAGGTAAAGGTAGAAAAGATGCAGCAGGCAAATCCACAATATAACACCAGAGGGGGAGGGGGAAGTTACAAGTAACATGCAATAAGCCATTCATACCTTGAAAGGGAAAGTGTAGGAGCCAAACCAGATTTACTGAAAACTAGAGCTGCAACAAGGATTCCATTAGTCGATCAGCAGAAAATGAATAATTTCGATCGAAATACAATTGAGTTACTTTGTTAAGTACAAACTACAAACATCCTCTGGTTGCAGCTTCTCCAATGTCTGTTTTATATCATTGTACAGTGAAATCTGAAGATGTCACTTAGGACTTTGTGAATGTGAGATGTGCTTTATTAAGTTTTTTTTTTAAGTTTTTTTTTTTTTTTTTTTACATTTTATAGATCAAATTGATTTTTAAATAATATTATAAGCAGTAGTATTGAAAATAAGTGAAAAGAAGCTACTTGAAGCCCCAGTGAGAACATTATTGGTATCTGGTTGACTTTCTAAAGAACTGGTCTCAGATAAATCACTACTGAAGAGGAAACCAAGATGAAGGTGCCAAGACCGAAACAAGACCCATCAGTTTGAGGTCGGGTTTTTGATTTAAAGCAGCACTAATCAATGTTTCTATATTAACAATTGATCACATGGATTGATCATGTCTGAGTTGTCGCTTGTAGCGACAAACCCAGCAATAAACCGACTGCACATTACTTGCTCAAAACCAAATGGCAGACGTTAGCATAAGAATAAATCCAACATTATATGATATATTAGCTTACTACAATGGTCTTCCACTGGCTTTATTTACTACAAAGTTTCTCGTCACCTCAGTGAAGACTTCAGTATGCACATGACTGTAGTGACTGTTTCAGCCCAACCTCTGCAGTATCTTGGAGAGAAGGATCAATACTTTTCAGCCGATCAATTTTGAGTGCTTCATGGGCAAATTAATATATTTAAGTACCAGACTGAGCAGCAGCAATCAGTAGCTTAGTTTGTGTACCTTATGAATGTGTGCGTGCGTCAATTTTGCTATAGAGAGGCAGTCCACATGCTGTAATATTGTAAAGCTAAAAGCTGAAGCTGATGTCAGAGGAGGTAAAGAAAATGTTCACATTTCAAGTGAAGTACATACAAAATAAACAGCTTTTGAGTAATTGGTACCAGTGGTGGAAAGAGTAAAGCCCCTTTACTTAAAGCAGCTGCAGTCAATATGTTTGACAAAAACAATGTATCAAATGAAAACAGAAAAACAATGTGACACTTTAAAATAGGTCATTTTAGTTATTAAACCACAGAAAATGATCACTTGAAACTGCAGGTCCTGTCTCTCTCCTCTTACGGAGCTTTAGTTGCAGCTCATCATTTAGCTGTGGAGTGTAAATAAACAACTTTGCCATGTCAGCTTAGAAGGCGATGACATGTCAATGTTGTATTCCAAAACCTTTTTCCGTTGCTCCAAAGTGGCCAAAATAAATATTTTATTGCTCCTCTAAGTGAAAGTGCTACAGGGTGATAGTACTCTATTACAAATAAAGTTTCTGCATTTCAAATTCCATTGCCAGCAAACCTTTCCTGAAATATCAAAAGTAAAAGTACTTGTTATGCAGTACGTGGTATATTATTATGGATGACATTATTAGATTATTAATAGTGATGCACTAATGTGGTTGTAGCTGGTCAAGGTGACTACTTTATGTTCAGTTTGGTGTTGTAGTACAGTGGTGTCCCGCCCTAGTGTGGAGCCCCCTCCAAAGGATCAGATTATAAATATAAGGTGTCGTGAGATGATTAATGTGGTATGAGAAATGAAAAAAGAAAGCTCTGCTACACAAAATTCTAATTATATTTTGCATATTTCTATAATCTTTGCTTTTCTTTGTGAAATAATGGATAACTTTACCTCGTTTGGCCTCTGAGTTCAGTGGGGAAATGTTTCTTAGTTGGAATTGCTTACAACTCATACACATCTGAAACACGACAAGGGCTCCCAACTAAATACAGATCTTTTTGTAAGGGTTCACATGTATATATATATATATATATATATATATATATATATATATATGTCATTGCTCCTCTAAGTGAAAGTGCTACAGGGTGATAGTACTCTATTACAAAAACAAAGAGGATCTTTCTGCCTTGTTGTGGATTGATGTAGAAAACAGACTCGCTTATGAAGGGCTTTCTTAATGATACCAATTTGTCTTCCCCTCTTCCTCCCAGCACGAAACCCCTTAACAGATTTGGAAACTTGCTGGAGCAGACAATGAAAGATGCCAAGATTGACACATCTGCTTCTTGTATTTATTGTTGGCCTTTGGACTACATACTTTAGTAATACTGCCTTAAAAGTTTCTGCTTCCAAATGCAACCACATTGCTTTATGTGTGTTTTAATAAGGCACAGAGGGTGGTATGAAGACGACTGCTCACTGTTTAATTAGCAGACGTCTCGAATAAAATCTGATGTGAAATGGTTTCGAGGCTGGAGGAAACGAAGAGGTCGGTGCAGAAGGATCTGATAATTACTCACTGAACTTGTGTCCCTCCTGGCTTGTCTTAACTCAGTACTACTCCGCCATGTTGCCCCAAATCTGTGCTGTTAGGCAACACATCCATCACCGGTGGGGAGATATTCCCTCCCCCTCTTCTTTCTTCCCTTTCTGTCTCTAAATGTCGCCTTCTCCCTCCCTTCTGCTCACACCCTAAATGCACCAATATCCCGCACTAGTCGTCGGGCTATTTTCAGCACCGGGAAGAAGAAAAAAAGAGCGTGTAAATGCGCATATGTGTATGTATGTTTGTTGGTTTCAATCCTGATGATGTGCACAATTAACCTGTATTTGTGTTTAAGGAGGATAGGGGGAAAGGAACAAGACAAATAGTGAGGAGTTTTCATGACCAAGTCAAATTTGAAAAAGGAAAGATCTTGAAAGAATTGTTTCTCAGCCAATGTGTGTCCATTCAAAGTGAGAAAAAAACTCCAGTCATCATCGCACCATCAACAAGAGAGCCGCATTTATCGTATTTGTGCAGTGAATGACAGAATATTTGCCGTCCAAACGGCTATAATGGGATTCCATGTATTTCAATATAGCAGCGTTGTTCTAGTTTTTGTAACATGGTGAGCATGAAGGCAGATTGTCACACATTCTTGTTTTTTCCTTCGTATGTCAAGCTTTCCGGCTTTTCATCCACTTTTTGATGATGTGTCTCAGTTGCATTTTTCATTACCACAGGGAAATGTTTGTGGGCGTTATAGTTGGAACAGCTTGCCTTTAAGCTAATGTATGTGGGCAAACACACAGGGGAAATTTAGTAGAAAGATATTATGTAGTTAATTGCTTGTTTTACCCCTGTGATTAGAATTGTTTTCCACTTGTTTCATGATGCAAGTAGATGGTAATATACTGTAGCATAAAAGTGCTTACTTCTAATTCCCAATAGTCAAACTTGCAGATATTTGGTTTGGGTGGTTTGATTGTTTGAAAGACATGCATTTAGTAGTACCTAGTACTGCTGGTAGTAGCTCATGTCAAAGCACAAGAGTTATTCTTCGACAGCCAACAAACCCACCCGGTGTTTACAGATGCACATACACACTTAGGCAAACACAGACGCACCATCACCTTGTTGACCGATTGCTTCCAAGAGACCCAAACACTGCAAGTGATATACAGAGCCAACTACGACCATATGGTGCTCTCTGTTTACTGTTGTCTACGCTGCAGTAATGATGGGCCAGAGTCTGACCAGTGCCTAAAGTGTGTGTGTGTGTGTGTGAGAAAGATGCAGAGAGAGAGAGAGGTAGCAGGGAGGCAGAGAGGGCTATAATGATGGAAGTAAATGATGAAAGCAATGAGAAGAGGAAGAAGTGAGGCATGGCAGGGAATGGAGGAAGAGTAAGCACAGTCAGCTGCTCAGTTGGATAAACTGCCTTCTAGCTTTGTGTTTCTCTGTTACACCCCTGCATTGCAGCACTCCCTGCAGGAGCTGAGAGGGTGCAGTCTTTCCCACATCCTCTCTGCTGCCTCAGAGGAGACAAATCCTCTCCCCCAAACTATCCCGGCACAGCTCAGCACCGGCGCACGTTGGTAGCAGCTGTTCCCTGCATATGATGGTTATCTGGGGCCTTGATAGTGGTTGTGTTGCTGTTATCAACGCCCCAGCACAGCACAGTCCTCAGTTCTGGCTCATCCTTTGTGCAGAGGACAACTAGAGAGGGAGAGCTTTACTCATTCACAGATGCTGGAGGGAAATGAGAGTGTCAGGGAGGAGCTGGAGTATCCCACAATGCACTGGGAGTCCAAGTGAACCAATCCCACTGTACAATCACTACTTTGGTTAATAATGCAGCTGCATTGTGACCTTGCACTAAACTCTGGCAGGCACCAAAGCTGCTGAGTCAAGAAGCAGTAGTGATTTATCTAATCTGGTCAAGAACATTAGCTGAATACATCTGGTGACCCCATTCAGAATACTGAAAATGTATCATTTTCAAAAAACTGCAATATTCCTTTAATCATAATTTCTTTTTATTTTCATTCATTAACAAACTTGTTATCTGGCTGCTAATGATTATTCGTTTAATTGTTAATGTTACATTATTTGTTGAGTTTCTTGAGTAGATGTCTATAGAAGTTCAAGGCTTCTAATATTTAAATTAAATAATTTAATCAAATATAAAAAAACTAAACAAATGACAGTTACTTCATTAGAACATGTTAAATATGAAACACATCAGCATTGCAGAATATGAGAATTTTCACATTAGCTGTTGTTGCTTTTTATTTTGTGATATATTTGAAGTTGTTGTTGTTTGTAAAAGTCACACAAAGCCTCCTTCAGACTAAGTGCTGGGACTTACATCTACTTACTTCTACGCCATACTTTTAGCTTTCCAGCTATCTAAAATGCAACAAGAATACTGGAGATAAATGGACTAAAATCTCAAAGTGTAAATGTGATTTGACTTATAATCATGTGGCTAAATGTCCTATATCAGATAGCTTTGGACTCTTTCTGTAGAATCGTGCTGCTTCGTTTGACTGTCTGCCATTAACCTTTTCTCCATTATTCCTGTTGGCAATTTATTTCTCAATAAAGTCTTCATTTACTGTGTACTAAATCTACTTTTAAGTGAATTAAGTTATTGTTGTTGCCAAGTTTGCTCTTCCGACAATGCAGATTTACAGTGAGTACTGCCAAACTTAGCATTAAATGCTACTGTATAATTACTGACTGTAGGAACTTTCCATTGAGATGGCACAATAGATCAGTGAGCAGGGAGTGTGTCCTTTAAGTTTGAGGCACGGTTTCAAACCCCCTAACTGTAAACACCCACTCTGCTCTTCCGTGTCCTAACCTAGGCACTGAAACTGTGTTATGCCTGTCCTGCCGCTTTTACCACATGTGCATCCCTTTTTTATTTCCCAGTCTTCCTGTCACTCTCTGCCAAAATGATAAAAAAACTAGAAGTACAGTAAGAAAGAGAATCTGAGAACATTTCTGGCTCTGTCTAAAGGTAACAAAATCCGCCAGCAGCACTGCTTAATTTCACTTATTAACACAATTAGGCTAATTCCAGGAAGCCACTGCGACCTTGACATGGTACCCACGAAATGACCCAACACATAACCCCTAGTAAAAACCACAAAGTCTACTCTTGTGTTTTTTTAAGGATTAAACGAACAAGACATTACAGTGTGTGTTAGTGACTTTTAGAGGTGCCTCATGTAGATGGTTTCTTTACCTTCAGACAGCTGTTTCCCCGTCCCCAGTCTTAAACTAAGCTGACAGTCATGTCTATCCATTCATTATGAATATGAGGATGGTGTTGATCTAACTTAAAGGTGCAGTCAAACTGGATTTTGCTCTTCATTTATTTGAAGCCACGCGCATTTGCTTCCGGCGTTATCCCTGCCTTAATCACTTCAAGCAGAGTTCTGCTTAATTGAACTTTGACACACAACATCGTGAGGCTATCCAATGTCCAGCCAGTTTGAGAGATAGGGTGGGAATGACCTCTCCTTCAGGAATGATTGTTTTTATAACTACAGGGCAAAATGTTCCAAGCAGCAGAGAAGGAGGGATCATGCTTGGCTGCAGTGAGTGCAAGGACAATGGCAGAGGGTACTGTCAATAAAGTGCATGTATAATGTTGTATACATTGTAACCTACAACATTGTAGACTTGTTAGCCTGTTAGCCATGTTAGCTCCACAGTTTATGTTTACAACCATAGTCAGTCTTCACGTCAGGCGACTGCGTCTTACTCTCTGCAAGAAAGAGTACAGCGTATTTAAAGCAACCCAAGGTTTCAGATATGTTTACTTTTACAGATGTGACTGTGACAATACCTACCTCCATCTCGCTTTACCTCAGTCCTGAAACCAAAAAAAACCAAAACATCACCCTTGTAGCTTCACCTTGCTGCTTCAGTTCTCCAGTACACTCCCATGACTTATTGGAGTTATGTAGCTCGCAAGTTAATGGCAAGGTCACTTCGCTCACTCCTGGAATGAAAATGCTTTGAGAATCTGATGAAAGAGAAAAACATTAAACCAGAGCAAGTGAGATATATCCAGCATATAGAAAAGTGAAAGACCATGGTGAGCTGAAGTTGCAGCTGTTCTATTTAAAAAGAGTAGTTTGTGTCACTTTTACTTTTGCTAAATGCATTTAGCAGATAAAAATGGGTGTGAGGAAAACATGGAAGATAAATATCTTTGGGCATTATTTTGTAGTACTTTGTTGTAGAAAAAGAAAATATGATAAAAAGGACACTCTGTAATGCAGCAATTTTGTGTGGGATCCCTGCCCCCTTCTGGCAGAAGAAGCTCATTGCACTGTAACCTGACGTGAGAGAAGCCACCTCACACTGGCTCCTGAAAGCTGCTAGCTGAACATGAGCACACAGAAAGGTATTTCCCCAAGGAGAGCGAGGAGGCAAAGAGGGTTCGAATTGAAAATGGCTCAAATATGTACAGAAGTCGCAACATGAGGGACATTTTCATGCATTTGTTGATTCAAAACGAGTTTATCATGCAGAACGAGTATGACGCAACACTGCGAGGCCTACTCTCACCTCTATTTACGCATAGATTTCTTTGTCACACATCAGTTGTTTCATGATGTAATGGCTTTATCTCGGCAGCATCATTGCTTGTATTGTAACTGCAGGAGATGCTTTGCAATCTGCTCGCTTCCAATTATCATTGATGAGTCTCCTGAGGGATCAGTGAAAGGCAGACAAGTTGACCTAATCATTCTTGTTATTCATTCTGAAGGGGTTTGAGAAAGAAGGGTCTCTCCAGAGGGTTATATCACACTTCTGAGATCAATTGTTGGGATCCAATTAATTATATGAGCTCAGAGTGATACCAGTCGAGGCTGATGTGGTAAAGTCAGCACACCATTAGGGGCTCGCTAGCCGACCTACCACCTACCTTGCTTGCTCTCCATCTCCGAGCTGTGCAAACTGTGGCTTTTTTCAAACAGCCCCCACCCACCCACCCCTTCACCCCAAAGCTTGTGCATATTGATCTTTTACAACTGCCCTCCAATGCTAGACCAAAGAGTGGCATGCTGCAATCAGCTGTGTGAGCAGCATCACAAATGAGGTTGGGGGGGAGAGAGAGAGATGGAGAGAAAGAGGTAAAGAGGCTGTGTGCACGAGTACACTGAGGGAGAGACAGGGAGGGAGTAGGGAGGTGTGTGATGGGAGGGTGGGAAATGGGGGAGTTGGTGTGCATTGGAAGAGGAGGAGGAGGAGGAGGAGGGGGAGG
>JAVQJD010085627.1:0-17100 GCA_036023655.1 Nannoperca australis | reverse complement strand
CTTCTAAGCGCCAGACTGCCCCCCCCCCCTCCCTCCCTCCCTTTACCCTCTGTTACCTCCCTACTTCACCAACCCAATTTGTGGCTCAACAGCAGGAATCCGTTTGTTGTCGTCCAATTCTATCTTTACACGCAAGCGCAATTTATATGTGGATATGTATAGCTTTATAAATAAACGAGAACTGGGACTTTCTGAAGACGCATCTTTCTTTCCTTACCATAAAACTTAAGGGTGTTTTTGAGGATCTGGATAAGGATCTTTGGAAAAACAAATCTCCCTCGAAAGCAGGGAGGCTCTGTCCTTTTGTCACGTGATGGACGAGTAAAGGTTGAATTAGAAAAGATTACAGTGAGCGGAGAGGATAAGCCACCTCAGGAGAAATTAACCGCACAACGTTTCACGTGATCGGTAATCCCCGTTTTCCACACTGCCTACCTGTAACTCTACTGCATACATTTAGATGATGCTAATAACAACAATAATAACAATCTAATACAAATTACTTGATTATCAAGTTAAACAAACCCCTTACCAAATATAAATTAACAAATAGTGCTGTATAGAGCATCAATATATAATATGTGATTATACCAAGAAGGTAACCAAGACACTTTATATGAGGCACCATTTTACGTGCCTATGCTACATGCACTGTAAACCCACAGTGAAGCCTCTCATTTTAATTTAAATGGACATTCCCATTAAAACTATAACATAAATAGTGCCAAAGCACACAATGGTCTAATATTAGCACATACACAATGCAGCCCCCCCAGCGGATCAAATCTATATGAGAAATATACAGGGTGGAGTCACATCTTTTGCTTCTATTTTTAAACCTCCACACAGACAGAGCGAGAGAGAGAGAGAGAGAGAGAGAGAGAAGGGGGCAGGCAGGTTGCCTTGTAAAGCGATTAGCAACTCGGGTGGTACTTTCACTCTGTCACTGTATCCAGAGCATCATTTTTGCCCGAGGTAGAAACAACAGCTCTACCAGTCAGGGCAGCGACACGGGGAGGGGATCCCTCTGGGCGGGCGAGGCTATCCGCTCCAAGAAAGGAGCATTTATGAAGCCATATACTCCACGTGTTTCAGATAAAGGCATAAAACAACAGGGCTGGTTCAAATTAAGTAATACACACCGCACACATGATGCAAGTCTTTGTCACTGATAAGTTACAAACGCAGGGGAATCACCTTGACCACTGTGCCCAGGGCACGGTGCGTCAACAAGCCCCGTCCCGGAAGGATGGATATTGTGAGATGTGGTTCTGTAAGCTCAGTGAGTTGAAACAACACAGCCAGAGTTAAGAGTTTGATTCTCGCGTGCAGGCAACCGCGCTGAAATGTATAAACTCAAGGCACTAAAGGCTGTAACACTCTGGACGAGATCGTCCACAGCAGTGTCCACTGAATGGCGCAAACTATGTGCAAAAGTGAAATATTGGAGATCAGAAGCTCCGGTGCTCCTGGCTGAGCTCCACCGACCTGTCTGCGCGTACGTGACGCATGGGAGGAGGGGGGGAGAGACTACTTAAAGGCGGATTAACGCTGGCAAGACATTAAATCCAACCTCCCTCCACCCAGACGCAGCGCGCAGCCCATCAACCTGATCTGAAGATCGAAAATAGGAGGGCTTATAGTAATAAGCCCTTCAGACTCCCATGACAAGGAAAAGTGTGGTAACGTCGTGGGAGCGCTCGGCACACACAGCAGGACGCTCACTGGCGCCGCGCGCTCAGCACACAACCAACCAGATAGCGCGCAGAGAGACGGAGAGAGACAGCAGAAAGGACAGCGGCAGGAGCATCCCGTGATGGATGCATTTTGTAGCTAAAATCGGACGCTTTTGAGAGAGTCAGAGAGAAGCAAGACGGGAAATAACGCGCCTTTTTTTGGGAGGGATTTGAACAGAGTACCGCTGTGCTCTCGTCTTCTCCGGATGCTCAGAAATGGGGGAATGGACTATACTAGAGAGGCTCCTGGAGGCTGCTGTCCAGCAGCACTCTACTATGATAGGAAGGTAAGAATCAACAAAAACCAAGAACAGCAGAAGAATCGCAGCAGCCTCCAGGATCGTCTTTAGCATGGTTCCCAGTCCCCCGTTTCTGTGTTGTGCCTCAAGGATCTTCTGTAGCATGGTGCCCAGTCCTTCGTGTCTGTGTTGTGGATTTTTTCTGTCTTGTTTCACAGAAATCCCTTTTTTTCCTCCTCTTTCTAAACGAGACAGCAGAGTAAATCAGTCCACAGCTGTCTTTTCAGAACGTGGGATGGTGCTGCAAACAGCTTAAACTAAAACAAAAAACAAACAACAACAAAAAAAATGATCACGTTTCATTTCATTTATTCATCTATCCACTTATCCATTTGATGTTTGTTGGTGAGTTCGAGTGGTGCTGTGTTGCACTCGGTGGAGAGCCGGCGCTATCACATCTTTCCATTAACAAAGCTCACACAGGTGCAGCCAAAGCAACGCCGATTGCTCACATGTCATTTCATCCATGAAATCAGAATACACAAAGCACACAGACCGAACGAGACACGCCTAACACTCAGAACACAGCGAGAAACACACATCCTCCATCGTCCAGATTTCAGCACTGGACAGCTCCCCAAAACCCAACACACCATCTGAATTGGACTGAGCGCTTCAGCCACCGAGGCGGCGCCCGACTGCACCACATTTGTATCAATTAACACGCATATACTTACACTTATTTTCACATTGTTTGTTTGTTTGCTTGCTTTTTAGGATCCTACTAACAGTGGTGGTCATCTTCCGGATTCTAATCGTAGCAATAGTTGGAGAGACTGTCTATGATGACGAGCAGACCATGTTTGTTTGTAACACCTTACAACCGGGCTGCAACCAGGCATGCTACGACAAGGCATTTCCCATTTCACACATTAGATATTGGGTTTTTCAAATCATCATGGTGTGCACCCCGAGCCTTTGTTTTATCACGTACTCGGTGCATCAGTCGGCCAAGCAGAAGGAGCGGCGGTACTCAACAGTCTATCTGACACTAGATAAGGATCAAGATTCACTGAAGCGAGACGAGAGCAAAAAGATCAAGAACACCATTGTTAATGGAGTACTTCAGAACACGGAGAACTCCACCAAAGAAGCCGAGCCGGACTGTTTAGAAGTCAAAGAGATCCCTAATTCGGCCATGAGAACTACAAAGTCCAAAATGAGGCGACAAGAGGGCATCTCCAGGTTTTACATCATCCAGGTGGTTTTCAGAAACGCGCTGGAAATAGGCTTTTTGGTGGGTCAGTATTTCTTGTATGGATTCAACGTCCCGTCGGTGTACGAATGTGATCGCTACCCCTGCATAAAAGATGTCGAGTGCTACGTCTCCAGACCCACGGAGAAGACGGTGTTCCTGGTCTTCATGTTCGCGGTGAGTGGGTTTTGTGTGGTGCTGAACCTGGCAGAACTCAACCATTTGGGGTGGAGGAAAATCAAAACGGCCGTGCGAGGCGTGCAGGCTCGGCGGAAGTCCATTTATGAGATCAGAAATAAGGACTTGCCGAGGATGAGTGTGCCCAATTTCGGCCGCACTCAGTCCAGTGACTCTGCTTATGTGTAACACACATGGGGAAGGAAGGAGTGAAAACATGTAAAAAAAAAAAAAAAAATCATGATGGACATGATGGACAGCTCCGCACGCCTAATTCGTGTCATGACTTAAAGAGTGGGCAGATTTTTTTCATTTGGTGGTCTTTAAAAGGACTTCATGGCAAGCGTGGATTACACGGTTGTTTACTTATTTATTATTGCACTGATGCAACTTTTTAGTAACGTTTATACTCTATAAGATGCTAAATGGAGACCATGTTAACGTGTTCACATGTTACTCTTTGTGGGCTAGTTCTGCTGTACTTGAAGAGAGTAAATGCAAAAATTGCACTAAGAGGTGAACACTTGAGGGCCTGACCTTATCCAAAATGTGCTATACTGACCTAACGGTGTTTTTAAGACATTTTCTTTCCATCCATTTTTGGCACCAACCTAATTAAATGGCACCATACACAGTGGCTAAAGGAAAAAAAATGTATCATCCAGATTTATATATGCATAGATATAAATCCTTACTGACTATGGTTCAACCTACAAATACATCAGCGTAATTCATGTTTTTATGTTGCCTGTGTTGCACCACTGACCTTAACATATGTAACCATTCCATTGCTTTATAGCTAACTTGCAAAACTGTATCTGGTGAATTTGCTGCAAACGCTAACGTCTGTGACTTCCTTAATTTATGACACACCAAAGCGCCCACTGCTTTTATTTGTGAAGTGTTTTCTTGCTTTTGTGTAATCAAGTGCCATACTTGTATATAAACATGATATATATGTATACATATAAATATATAAATATATAATAATCATCATGAAAGCTGATTCCCTGCTTGGATTATGCTAAATGCCGCCCAGATTTTTATAATTTGCTTTAAATGTATTTGTTGTGATTTAAATGAAGAAAAAAATATTAAGATATACAGTTTTCTGTTTTATTTTGCAAATGACTGGAAAAAGAAATGAAGTGCTAGTCTTTTTTTTTTATATACAAGAAGTAAATGTCTCCCCCCCAATCAAAGCTGATCAAAACTGAAAAACAGCACACATTGATATTTTTATCAAAGAATGGGCAATGGAAATCTGCTCTGGTGCTACAGTTTTTCATAGGATGGTTTTAAATGTAACCAAAACAGACCAGAAAGAAAAAAAACCATCTTTTTTTCTGTGGAAAATAAAAGTGGGATTCATGTACACCAGAAATGTGTGAGGTGCAGTACTTTGTGTCTGCTACTCTAGCTTGTGTTGACTAATACAATATCACACACACACACACACACACACACACACACATATATATATTTATATGCAGAGGAAGTTTTGCCTTGGTGCAGTGAAGATTTTAGCCACACCCACTCACTACAAAAAAAAAAGCCCACTGCAGGACACACCTTGTAGAAAATCTCATCACTCTGCAATGTGTTGCAATACTGCTGCTGCTTCCACAAGACACATCAATACTTATGTCCCATAACAGAGTGGCCTGAGGGAACTTTTAGCCTATATGGCATGCATCAAATCCAACAACGCCCTCAGCCTTTATGGTGAGCTATACATTCACAGTTTTCTCACTGTGAACTTTGTGACTTTCCTCATACTCTGCAGGAATGACAAAAAAAGCTGCTCATGATTCTGAATACTGAGGGAGCTGCCCTTTCTGCCGCTCTGCTCATCCCTTCTTCTCTCGTTTGAGAAACGATGTGAGAAAGCAGCCTGAACTGAGGGGAAGGTTGTGTGCTCCTCTTGAAGGTCAAAATGAAAACAAAAGATGGGGAGAGAAAAAAAAGAGAGAAAGTGCTCAAGAATATGCCCACAAGAGGGAAAAAGAAATAAAGACGCACAGAGAGATAAGATGAGATGTTTGCAGCTGACCATTGCAGGTGATCTGGGAAGGGCTGGTCTCCTCACGATTGCCCTGCCAGGATGACTCTGCAAAGCCGGGAGAAATCGAAGAGCAGCAGCGGCACAGGCACATCCATCTCCAACTCAGCAGGGACCATGAACTTGAAAAAAGAAAAACAGAAGAAAGAAGAGCCGTTTGTCAACTTCCCTCTGATGCAATGCAGTGCACGCCTGTGTGCATCTTTGTCTCCCTCTCTTTTTATCTCCTGCTCATCTGTATGTTTTTTAGGCATTCACTTACTCTTTAAGTGCCCTACCAAAAGAAAGGAAAATCATAAATCAACCTTTGCAAACAAAACAAAGACAAACGTATATTTAACCAAAGATGTGTCTCTGCCGTACTGTGCATTTACAGTACAGTGTTAAATGTTTAGTGTCATAATTGTTGATGCTTTAGTTCCTGCATGGGTTCAAACCCAAGTTGAATGAAATTAAACAAAAATTACTGGGGTATGTTACAATGCAATTATGCATGCTGTCATGGATTTGCATCATGTGCATGTTGCAGGGCTCAGCACAGACTACACTGTACCTGTGCGTCTGCATTTTTTGTAGTCATGACAGGCAGGTTAGACGCCATATAAGAAAGCATTTGACTGGCGGACGGTATGTAAAATGTGTGTGACGATTTACTCAGATTTACATATCTAAGACAAGTAATCAAGTAGAGATCAAGTAATCTCAGGGACCTATGCATTTATCTACTGGCCTTACCCAGTCCTGACAACTGCAGCAGACCACACCAAGACTGCACACAAGCTATTTTAAGACTACAAGGCAAAACAGTGCACAAACACCTCCAATTTCACGTGATTGCAGGTGCTCAGGATGAAGGCAGAGAGATTTCTAGATCCCCCCCTTAATGTGAGTCATCGATAAAGAGACAACCTAATAATAAAGGAGAGGTCTTCTCCCTGGGTGTTTGCTGTGGGAGTTGAAGGCTCTTATATCATAAACAGTTTTTTTATGAGCAGTGTGGGCCACCTCATCATAAGTTGGTCCACCTTCATTCGGGATTTTTTTTTTTATCTTATAGAAGTGTGAGCTGTGCAGGTGCCATTGTTAAAAGATTATAAAAGATTATTATATTTTGAATTAAATTCTCCACAAAAAAGTGCACATACTAAGCTACCTTTTCTATGGCTGAGATAATTCATCTTGAAAAGAGTTTAAATTTAAATGCATTCATATTTCATGCAAATGTGTCTCAACTTGTACAGAAAGCATGGAACACATAAAAGCACAGAAATTCACATAATTAAACACAGACGTCAGGCAGCACATAATATAACAGCATAAATATTCAGTATTTACATGTAGGCACTAAGAAGAAAGGTTAAAAAGTTGCATTTAAATGAGCATATATTTATATATGTACTATAATATTCTCAGGTCAGCAGGCAGGCTGTTCCTGTTCTCTGTTTATCGCTGCGGTATAAAAAGTCACCAGTATCATTTGAGAAAATCTGGTGAATGTTCAAAGGAGCAACAGATTGTGTGTTGCAGTACAGTGGTTCCTACACATTTGTATGGCACTTTACCTCAAACTGTCATACACAACTGGAATTTTATTGTTTGGCAGAAATGTAAAATGTTCATGCTGCAGGGGAGGATAACAAAATCTATCATAAAAACAGCCATGTCTTCACTTTAACAGAATGAAATATTTGTAGACTAAACTATTACTCATTTTAAATGTTTTAAACTCAGTTAAAATGAAACCAGTCAAAAAGACAATTACGTGGTATTACACATGGGTCTGTGTTTATTAGTCAAACATGTTTTCTACTTGTACATTTAGATTTTGTATTAATTATTACATAAGATTTACAGTAGCAAGTATGGCATATTTAGCTACATAATAGTTTAGCTCCAGGCCTGAGTCTCAACAGCCAGGGGAGACTGGGTGAGTAGTTTGGGGTTTGATAAGCATATCTACCTGTATCGTGGTTGTTTCCTCATGAGAAGGACAAAGAAAGTAGATTGAGTGGTTTGGAATCGCAGATGTGATATACCGTGACCACAGTGTGTTTTTATTCGAGGGACAAGGCCAGACTGGCGGAGGTGAGTGATGGAGCTGGAATGCTGACACCTTTATTAACAATCATGGCAGCCACCTTACATCATGCTGACAACTCCCCTCGGATGAGGTGTGAGACGAGGACAGTTGAGCAGATTCCAAAATACAATCAAATCAATCATAACTCTCAGAATAATTGAAACTCTTCAGATTATCTGGTGTCTGTCTGTGTTTATTTATACTTATAAATACTTTTGACATAATTACGTGTAACTTATTTTCTTATCAATTTATCTTTAAACTGCCCAACTGAATGTAAGCATAGAAATATTATGTCAAAGAGAGGAGATACCCTCACACTGCAGTTTTTCTTGCAGCAGCCTCTGCTCTGTGGGGCTTTCAGAAAATGTGACAGATTCAACCAGAACTTTCACCTGAGAGTGAATCCTGCAATCCCTTTCCCCCAAAACAAGCATGTCCTCCCAATTTCTCCTCTTTTACCAATCTGAAAAGAGAAGGCTGGCTCCGGGGGGAGCGATGCTTTAATTCTGCCTTTTGCGCAGATTACTGCATGAAAGGGGGAGAGCAAAAAGAAGAAAAACAGGGAATGTGGCTCTTTTTGATCCACTCAGCCAGAAGCACTGAAATTAGCCTGGTTACTGCAGCATATATGCACGGCATAGCATGGCATAGGCAGATATGGCAGACATTGAAACAAAACACACTTGATGTTTGCATCCATGTGGGGGAGGAAGCAGTAACACATTTGCACAGTGTGACCAAGTTTCTAACTTTCTGTCTGCCAGATCCGCTCTATTTGGGCTGTAAAGTCGTTTTCTCTGTCTCCAGCCACAATAGTTCTACTTCCTCCTTGCCACTCTGCTTTACAGCAGCTCAAAGGAACAGAACGCCACACTATCATTATATGATCTGTGCTTTGGGTGTTTTTTTTTTTAAACTTCTCCACTTTAATGAAATCTTCACAGTACAAGGACAAAAGGACAGAGAACATTTGACAGAGTCTGCACAGAGGGATTTGGCTGGCTGGTTTGGTTGGTGGTTGAGCCGCATTGGCCTAAACAGAAGGATTTGGTTGAAAATAAGCACTGGCACTGACAAAATATACCTGACAGACCTGACAGCAGATTAATTTCTCATCCATTTTTTAATGTGACCCCAGGATTAAGAACATTAGAGGATTATACACAGATTTGTCAACCAGAGGTTCACAGTGGGACAGCCAGCACCTGGGAGAGGACACAATGCACCCAAACCCAAAAAACAGATGCATTCCTCCTCTTTTTAACCAGGTAGGTCAGGTTAAGATAGAGTTGGTTGGGGAAAAGTTAGAACTTTAAGAAAGAGACCAGATAACTTTCCCTGTTAGCATTTTTACTAATTATTTTATTTACATTCAGCATTTCTCTTTTATGACGCTCTAGCATTTGGAAGCTGCAAGCTTCTGTATACTACAGCTTTTTGCCAAAGTGCACCCACTTTCTCTGGTAAAGTACTCTGTAATTAATGCAAAGCAGACAAGGACAGGCCACACTGCAGCAAAAACAAACCCTAAATAATTTCCTGCTCGTGGCATCTGTAACTTCCCCCCAGAGGTGACAGTTCATTCTGACACCTACTGCTTCTATGCCCACTCCCCTCCTCTGCATTCCCTAATAGCTTGTCCTACACACAGCCCATCGACCCTGATAAATGTTTAGGTTCTGAACCATTACACAGCCAATAAAAATCAATGGCTGGCAAGTTTTAATCAGACACAGTAGCGTTCACCGGCCAATTGGACTTGTACCGATATAGGAGGCAGAGAATGGCAGAGTGCTTAGGAAGATGGAAGAGCCGCGGAGGCAGAGGTATAGAGATATTAATTTACAGCTACCCACACTGAAATGCAATCACGCACAGAGAAGAATATGAATCACTACTGTGTATTACAGAGGCACACAGGGATAGAAGATAATACCCATCTTGTAAGATTTGCGGCTGCAGAATAAAAGGACCACCTTTTAACTTGTCTGCTTTGCAGCCAGATGAGCGAGGAAGCTGCTGCTGCTGCTGCTAAAAAGAAAGAAAGAAAGTAGGCCAGTAATGAAATGCAAACAAAGAGAAAGTGAATCAAAGAAATTGTACAAATATCATCACTTTGATGGGGAATTCAGTTGTTTCTTAATCCCAGGGGAAGTGTGGGATTACACAATGTGGGTTGGACTCACAGACTCTGCTGCTGCTGCTTGGTTTGTTCATCATCTACTCTACTTCACTGTGGTTCACCCTTTGGACTCTGTATGAACCAGCCACATGGCTGTCTGTTTTTTCTCAGCTGATTTTCTGCGAGTATCTCTATTTCTCCTTCCCTTCGTGCTAAAGAATCTACCTCCCCCTCTCTCTCCAATCCATGCTGTTACACTTTCTCACCTCTTTCTCTCTCTTTGTCCTTAGTGTGTTTCTGTTTTCTCTCTTCCTACCTTTCCCATTCCTTCACCCATCCCCCCCACTCTCATTCTGATGTGATGCCACTTTGCTGTGAATCACGTGGTTGTCAATTTACTGAGCCCCAAAGAAAGGTATGCGATCACACTTCACATTGCAGCTTTCAATCTTTTATTGATGCAGCACTATTTAGAAACACCATGGTTGGGGTTTGATTTAAAGCTTAGAAATAGTATTCAAGGTAAATCTGGCTACATGTTTGCTTTAAAAACAAATATGTTTGAGTGATTTCTGCAACATGGAAAACAGAAATAATGAAAGTAATACTATACAATGAAGTTATTCTATTGAATACTGGCATGAAAAAAAAGTGGATTACAACTCTGGACTATGCAGGATAAATGTGAAATACTTGAAATGCACCATTTTGAAAAGGATCTTCATCCATACTGAAACACACTAAGAAAACAGCTAAATCTCTTCTTCATACTCCTCATTTTTGTCAAGAAGGAACAAAATGGCACATTCCAGACAATATTTGTTGAATGGGAAGAGGGACTGACACAGCCCAGTTACTTTGCTGAGTCTTTCCTAGAATCTGTTTCTTCTTGCTCTCTACGATAACTTAAATATAGCTGAACTCACAATTTACTTGTTTTCATTTACATAATGTTGTATTTACATGGGGAGTATTCTACAGTAACTTAGTTAAGACTGTGTTGCTGCTACTTCATATCAAAAAGTGTTAATATTTTGTTCACCTTATTTACATACTGAATATGGAGAAGCGAAGACTCCTTACAATACAACAGAAGCACAAGAAGTACCACATAAATTATTCAACATCCCTGTCCCTACTAAACTAAAACTTTGAGATAACCTGAACCAAAATGCCTGCTAATAAGCTAAGAGCTGACTTGAACCAAACTGTAAGCCACTCAACTAAAACTGTCAGCTAAGTGCAACCAAACTGTGAGTTAACCTGAACCACAGTGGTAGCCACTAACCTAAACTAAAACTGGCAACTAACCTCTGTCTTTGTTTCACAAATGTATTTATTACAGGATTTATTACAATGTACAGGCTTTTCTTTCTGGTTTGCAGTGTAGTGTTTTGAAATGACACCTGTTAAATGCATGCTGCTGGGAATCCTTATGTGAGCTGCAAGAGGATTTCAATGCTCAATTTCAATGTCAGAGCACTCAGCCAGTTAGTGTAACATCCGGAGAAAATGTCTCTCCTCTTGTATAGTTCCTGAATGAATCACTTATTTAACACTCGCCTGGGGCAGTGCAGTAGATTATCTATAGACATGTCATTATCAAGTCTTTATTTTCCAAAACACGAGAACAACACATCTCACTTTCTCATCTCAGGAAAAAAAAATACAGCAATGTAACTCCAAATGTATTCCATAGGGTTTGTGTTAATTTTTTTTTTTTTTACACCTTTTGATCTTATACTGCTTGTGCATGTGAGTTCTTGAGACAGCTGAAGATGACTCAAGAATTTAAACCCATCACATATTCATCGTCAAAGCTCACAGACATACCAGCATCCTACATCTGCCTGTTTGCTGTAAAACTTTTAATTGAAATCTCGGATGCTTTGTGCATCTTTGCGATATGATGCAGATGGCAGCACCAACCCCAAGCTGCCCGTCAGCTATGAACCACAAATACTCCCAGTGGTGTCTCTGAATGCATTTGCCCAAGATGACCTATGATAGAAAACACATACTCAGACACACAAGTGCACACACACACACACACACACACACATACATTCCCCATAAGCCTCCAAGCACACATGCTGAGCTGCTCCATTCTCAGTGTTTCAAATGAAAACAAGGCTGCTGGGGAATTTATGTAGAAACGTATGCTGGCGTTGTTGTTGCTGAGGCGTTAATTAGACTGAGAAATCTTGTGTTAGACCCTCCTTCCAAGCCGTCCAGTTACAAACACACACACACAGACACACAACACCTCCCTCCACACAGCAGAAACCCAGCTCTGTGTGCCAGAAGATGTCTTAGCTGTAAGCCACTTGAAATGTGTGCATGAAATTCCCGTTGATCAGGAGAGATCAATTGTAATCCGAGTGTCATTCATTTGTCTGACGATGCTGGTGTAAATTCATAAATTGGACGAGATCATAGCAGTCAGGCTTTGGCATACAGCAAGTGTTGATTGTGCTAATGATTCTCTGCTTTCTCATGCCAGCTTGTCTTTACAGCCAAAGGTAACACTGCCATGGTTTCACATTATAATTAACACACTGTATTTGGATGCTGCAACAACAAAATAGTGTAGATGAGATTCAAATGGAAAGAAGACGTAAATAAAATGTAGTGGAGTAAAAAGTACAATGTTTCTTTCTGAAATGCAGTGGAGTAAAATTATGAAGTGGCATTAGTACATGGAAGTATGTACAATACTTGAGTAAATGAAAGTACGTAGTTACGTTCCATCGCTGGAAAGGCATGTCAAAAATCATTACAGGGACCAATGAGGACCTGCATGAGGCCAGCGAGGGCAGAGGAAGGTAAGATAGCTTCAGGGTGCTGATGCAGTGGAATCCTTAAAGAAATGGCTTAATGGTATTCTGGGATCAATACAACAGCAGCAAACAGATGGGCGCTACCTGCTGAAGGTCTGTTTCTCCTGACTTCAGCTGATTTATGTTCTCACACTGCAAAAAATGTCTGTCTTTACAAGTCATTTAGTCTTTAAAACCTTATTTTCTGCCAGTGAGGTTAGATAATTCTGTTTCTGTCCACTATAGCTTCAATCTTGAATCTTTACACGTCAATTTTGTTGATTCGCACAGAATGCAACGTTTCCCTCTTTCAAAAACATCAAAAACATTTTTAGAGTACTTATCGACCTGGATTGTTAACCTGTAGATGTCATGCATTGCGTCCACCTGAACAGAAGCTACTCCTACTGCTGGCCAAGCAGGTTCTGGTGGTTTAATTTGGCAAACGTGCAGGTGTGTCCTGACACATTATTAATAACATCATCACTGCTGCAGAGTGGGTTTAAACTATTAGACTGATACTGAAAAAAAAATACTATACGACATGTAGTAGCCTTTTTACAAAAAACAAGAACGTATAAATAACTCATTATTTTGTTCTTATATTTCCCCCAAAATATATTTATCAGTGTTCATTTGGAAAATCTGGCGATAAAATACATTTTGTTACGCATAACCTGTTGTGGTTTTTACTTTGTTTAGAGGAATGTAGTGCATAATAAAGATCTCATTTGAGTAATTTCCCCCTTTTCCTCTTAACTATTTTATCTCAGCTACCTGCAGTAGTCTGCGTCTTGTTACATCAGGAATCTTCAAATCAAGAGATTAGTACAAACTGTAACATTTTTATTGTATTACCACATTAGTATGTATGATGCAAACCTTCCTAATGTACAGTATGTATGTATGGGAAACATCTTAATAAGGGTACTTAAAACATGGTGAGCAAGGTGGATACCGCCCACAGAACTGCCTTCTACTGGACATCTGGTTTGTCTCCATAGAGAGAGTGAGACAGACAGAAAGAGAGAGAGTATGTGTTTGGGTCATGTAAAGTTAAATGTTTAATTGATTTTGTTTGTAGATGTCAATCAAATGCACCAATCTGAGAAGGTTTTTGGTAGCTTAAGTGGTTTATATATAGTCTGATCATATTTAATCTGATTTAACTGCAATTCAATCACGAAATGATGATCCATTAAACATTAGGTGATCACATGAACTAATGCTGACTTCATTTATCATTTATCAGTATTGATGTTTATTCTATATCATGTCTTTGTACATGCATTATATCGTGAGGAGAAATGCATTTGTCAAGCATTTGCATACCTTAGTTCCCAATTAATTAATTAATATAATTGGACACAAATTTGGCAGTGCAATATATTAGCGTACAAAGTCTTAATACACTATTTGTCATGGCAGCCTAAAACATAAGTTGAACCATATTTTTCTAATTTAGATTAGCTTTTAGGAATCCAAAGATGTAACCTGACACCTGACAAAAAATCTATTCCCAGGTGTATTGCAGTGTTTTCTCTTCCTATGATTTTTTTTGTTTTCTTTCTACTGGCATGTAAACGGGGGTTTGGTGCAGTGCTTCTCCAGTGAGAGCTGCTCAGGCTCAGGCTGGTCTGGGAGCTCTCCCATGGCCTTAGGAGGCACAACTGGAGACAAGCTGGTCTCCCTCCAAACGGAGATTTGGGTTCACATGACCTGAGCGAGCAGCTGTCCCCCACAGTCCTCCCCTGCAGCATCACACACTGCAGAATGGGAATGTCCTCTGTGCAGAAGCTCTACTCATGTGCAAGCTGTGATTTAAACAAAGCAGGCCCCCACCCCCCTCACACACACACACAATAAAACGGTGCCTAGCCATCATGGACAGAACGCTATGCACTCCCCATGTTGATGTGCAAGGCTATCGAATCGCCTCATGAATTTCAAGTGCTGGTTTGTAGCTTGCCAAGGCATTACTGAGATTGCAGAGGAAGCTTTTCAAACAGCCAGAAGGCATATGAACTAAAACAATCTGTATTAAATAATATTTTACACTGTAATCTGGTCTGCTTGGGTGAATATGCTCAGTGCAAACACACAGCTCACATAATTAAGTTTTCTCTATCTATCTTTCCAAGACTGAAGCACCTGAAATACTGAATACCTGAATACTGAGTGCAGCTACTGTAGTCATGGAAGGTCATCCTACTGCAACGCTTCTAACAGACCAACGGCTCAGGGATACTGTATGTCTAGGAGACATAATCACTGCCTTCCACTCCCACTGAATCCTACTGCCCAGCTGATTCATGTGGCAATCATGTAACACCATGCCGGAAAAAATTGACACTGTCTGCACTTGAGAGACAGGAGCCATCAATTGTGCTGTCTGTGCTTATGTACAGTATGTCATCTCAGCTAAAGGCATGGTGTGTGTGTGTGTGTGTGTGTGTGTGTGTGTGTGTGTGGTGTGTAAGGGAATGGGGGATGGAATTGGTTATCCATCAAAGCTGTTTCTCGCCCCTCCCTCTCTTTCCCTCTCTGTTTGATTGCCTGGACATAAGGGAAGGTTTTAATTATGTTTTCTTTTATTCAAACGATTAATCCTGAAGCACACTTGCGCCAGTGTTCCCCCCTCGGGAGACGTCACACATCTGGCAAAAACTGTGCTATTATCATCACTCTCTCTCTGGGTAACTGGAGCTCCCAACTTTTTTTACCCAGAGGTGTACATAAACCCATAGACATTCATACATGCAATCACACACACACACACACACACACACACACACACACACACACATTTATTTAATGCTGAAACAAATGTTCCTAATCGCATCTACTTGTTTATTGCTCAACCTACTCAGTTTTGTTTTCTGCTAATCGTTTCCTTACT
This sequence comes from Nannoperca australis, assembly GCA_036023655.1. Taxonomy (NCBI): domain Eukaryota; kingdom Metazoa; phylum Chordata; class Actinopteri; order Centrarchiformes; family Percichthyidae; genus Nannoperca; species Nannoperca australis. The sequence continues at coordinate 1,708 of JAVQJD010085627.1, read as the reverse complement.
TCATTTACATTTCTAAGGCAGCATCTTGCACTAATTTCCATTATCATTCATCATTATCAATTCTTTTCTCAATTAATTGTTAAGTGTAGAACATTTCTGAAAATTGTAATCACAATTTCATGGAACCCAAAGACATCTTCAAATGTCTTTTGCCCAACCAACCACCCAACAGTCCAAAACCCAAATAATCCAACCCCCCCCCCAATAAATAAATAAATTAAAGGAGCAATTTGAGGAGTAAATGTTTGGCATTTCTGCTTGATAAATGACTCCAAAGATGCATCAATTATTAAAATTCATGTAAATGGAATAACGGATTCACTAGCTATTCATTTCAGCACTAAACATATTATACTAGTTAATATATGTAAATGTATGTAAATGGTTGCACTGCATACATGTCTTCCAAATGTGTGGAATTATAAAATATGCAATAAAATCTACGTGGGCCTTCATGTATCTATGGTTGTTTAAAATGTAGTTTTACATTACACTCTATAGTATTTCCTCATATCTTCACTGACTGGCAACACAGGACAAGATCACATGCACAAAATACTCAATCCCGGCTTCACACTGGCCTCTCACATGACTGAAATAGAGTGTGAAATTTCTTCTCAAACATTCATGAGTGCAGACCTGCATTACGTCACCTCTGTGCCTCATCATGAGTGCCGTGAATCAGAACAAGGCCACAACAAAGGAAATGCCAGGAAGGGTAAATGGGGCCAAAAAATTACACTTCACTGGGGGAGAGAAGCAAGAGAGAGAGAGAAAGAAGAAGGTTTACAAAGAAATAGAGAAAATAGGGAGTCAAGGTAGAAGTGGAGAAGGCCACACGTGTTTCCCTCAGACTGCTGTCTCTTTCTGCTAGCCAGACATGACTTTACCACAGCTTCCTAGTTTGTAGATATGACCTCACTCATGCAGACAGAGCCTATGCCATCAAGCATTAGCTACAAGCAGCCAAATACTTTTATACAAGTTGCTCTCCTCCTCTGCGGGAACCTGCAAGCTGTTTCTAGCCTTTGATAAATCATGCAGTGATTACTACTACACAGGGTACAGAGAGGGAACCCAAATCCTAACACAAACCAGTTTGGGATGATCCTGGACTGCATAATTCATCAGAGCTGAGGTGCAACTGCGCTCCAGGAAGAAGATGTCTGGCTGGAGATAGCTATCTTTACACTTTCAGACCTGAACCTTGTATTCGTCTACAGCATTGCCTTCTTTTCACGGATAAGTCGAGTTTATCTCAATTTGGGTCTTATTTTCATAGTTATGGCCTTTATTTGTATCTTAGCATTTTACAGTATTGTACAGAGGAGGGTTTCATTGTTTCAGGGAATAATCTTTTAAAAGTACCCCACCTAAACAACCTATATTGTTAATATGTCTATGTTAGGATGGTAAGAATAATGATTAGAAATTGTTTCCTTGTTTTTAAATAGAAATGTTATAACCTTTATTGCCCCTCTAAAAAGAAGATAATGAAACAGAGGAGGTTAGTGCCATGGTATAACCCGCAAACCCGCAAACTAAAACAAACCACAAAAATGTATAGGAAATGGCGTTCCACCAACTTGGAAGAATCACGTTTAGCCTGGCAAGATAGTCTTAAAATCTATAGATATAAGAGTTGGTCTTTACCTGCTCTATATAAAAACGTGCCCTCAGATAACTTTGTTATGGTATGGCGCTATAT
>JAVQJD010085624.1:0-11026 GCA_036023655.1 Nannoperca australis | reverse complement strand
TGTGTGTGTGTGTGTGTGTGTGTGTGTGTGTGTGTGTGTGTGTGTGTGTGTGTGTGTGTGTGTGTGTGTGTGTGTGTGTGTGTGTGTGTGTGTGCCCCTCTAACCAGACTTTAGCCGATCATCATCTGGAGACAGCAGACGAGGCTCAAAGTGGATTTTCTGGACCAGGCACAGTTTGGCTTCAATTTCTTGCCTCAGCTCCTACAGCAACACACACAAGAAACACCCAGCTGTAAGACCATAGTTCATCAGCAAAACACTGTGCAGCATCACACTCCTGGTTCCTTATGGGGTGTGTGTGTGTGTGTGTGTGTGTGTGTGTGTGTTACCTTAGGAGCATTGTGGCCAAGGGGAACATGTGGTCCTCTCCGAGACTTCATGGCAAATCGCATAATTTGTCTTTTGACAAAGATGAACAGCAAAACAAACACCTAGAGGAAAGTTGAGTTAGCTTCCACTCAGGTTAAAGGGTTTTTAGAGCTTTTTTTAAATGTGGTCTCAAATGTGACTTTACTACGATTCTATTAAATTGTATTAAATGACTGTATCCACCACAAACTTTGTGTTTTTAGTTCAAGACAACATGCACTAGCTATTCCAATGAAGCTCTTGCTAGTTTACAGCAATAATAATAATAACTCAAACGTTTTGATAGAAAACTAAAGGAAATAAATGTATGACAGTGGCGGTAAAGTGATCAGCAGATATGTTGTGGTGATGATCACCTGGATTAGGTTGTTAAAATAAGGAGAAATGTTTGCAAACCCATGTTGCATCGATTGAGTGATCTGTACAATGAGCAGTGAACTCTTATACTGAAGAGTGAGTGTTGTAATGACTAAGCATGGGATTTAATGTTTTGCACGTTGTATGCCAGGACTGGATTTTGTGTTGCTAATGCTAACATTTGTTTTTGAGGTATTTGACATTTAGATGGCTGTCATCGTGAGTTTTAACGTCAACTCGACAGTTACAAAGTGAAACACACTCACCAAACTCCCGTAGGCCATTACAAGCACCACGTTGATGCTCGACAGAAGAGAGTCACTCCGCATTTTGAAGTTTTTACTAAACTAACATTAACGAAAGCTAAATGACGGCTCAAAGTGCATCCAACAGTTGACCTTTGAGAGGCATAACGCTACGGTCTTACTGAAGTGGTGGTTAAAACACATGAAGCTAACGTTAAACGAAAGGCAGAAAACAGGGAAGTAAAGTGCTTTCAGTTTTTTTGGTTGGTATTTTACATTTCGCCACCTGGTTTGTTGACTTCCGCGGTGGTCACGTGACCGGCACAGGCGTGTCAGTGCTGACGTTTCTCTGGCCTCTTATGCCATCTGCTGTTGAGAGTGACTCCACAGCGACCCACCCAACAAACAAACAAACACACATATCAACAAACAAACGCCAGAGACAAAGACAAAAGAAACGCTGCTCTGACAGAATATAAAAGCCTGTATTTTTCCAGCTCCAACAGTCACATTAACAAAAAAAAAACAGATTAAATCGCTCAATTCCCCAATTTTGACACTCTTGCTGTTTGTTTTTGTTTTCCTTGCATACTATTTATATCCACTGTGATACGATTAAACACCTTAAACTGCTCTCTCTCATCGTCCACTGGGTCCTAATCCCTAAAGAAAGAATTTAAAGAAGCAGTGTGTCTGTGTGAGAAGACAGTGATTTGCATCTGTCCTGCAGAGACACTGAGGGCCATTCTTCTGTCTGGAACAAGAGTGGGTGTCTGTGGAGTTGCACTGGAGCTATTTACCCCTACTCACAGACTTATCTCTGTCCCGAGAAGACCACGCAGCCTACGAGCTCTCTGTCTGTACAGCTAATCATTGATTGGATTGAAAGACTTGGCCCAGGATCAATGTTTCTTACTCAGAATGTTCAAGAGTTTTGAGAGGCACAGGGCGACAATGAAACATCCCTTATTTAGCGTTGCAGCATGCTGATGTGATAACCACAGTTTCCTCTGTACCAACGGAAGACAGTAGCAGGTGCATACACAAAAACAACAGTGAGAACTTGAGCCTCTACATGTCAACCAAAACTGTAAGTAGCCTACTGGTATTTGTATTTTATGTACCTATATCTGTTTGCTCTGTGTACATTGAAAGGCTGTTTGTTCACCTTCCCTCTCCACAGAATCCAGTTTATCCACAAACAATACTTTTTCTTCTTCTTTTTCTTCTTCGTCTTTTGTATGGATAAAACTTATCCGCAATCTCAGATGCTTTTCTCCTACGGTCGACATTGCAGTCCCACCGATTCTCAATAAGTGTGTCAGCAAGTGGAGCTCTGTTTTGTTGAACATTATGTCATGCGAGAGGTGAACGTTTAACAATATTTATCCCTGCTGGTATTCATTTGTCCACATGAGCTCTTTGCGGTCTCTGGTCCCAATTAAAGGTGCTCTGTTATTATGTATTTTGATACCTGCTCGGCCCGGATGATTAGACTCAGTTTTGCCTGAGGTGGGGTTGAAACTATAAGCCTATGATGGTAAGTGTCATTCTTGTTCCGTTTCACACAATCATTTGAACTGTATCTCCTCTCCCTTGAGCTATGAAATGCTGATGTGAGATGGAGTTTGAATTGTGTAGGGCGTGGATGTTAGCATTGGTGTGTGTGTGTGTGTGTGTGTGTGTGTGTGCGCATGTGTGTGTGCACTCCCTGTTGAGCCATTTAGCAAGTGACACATTGAACTGTAGTCAGGAATGCTACCCTGTGAGAAGAGGAAAAGAGGGAGAATACAACAATGGCAGGGGGAGGAGAGAGAAAGAGAGACAGACAGAGAGAGAGAGAGAGAGAGAGAATGAGAGAGGACGAGACGATAAACCAGTGTGGCAGGTTTGCGTCACTGTACACAGACCATCATGCAAAGCTGATGGCAAGAGAAGAAGACAGAGACAGAAGAGCTGATGCCATTACAGAGCGCTGCCTTCATTATGACTCCGTGTCAACACAGGGGTGTAGGACAAACCCAGGAGCCACTGTTAGAGAAGGTAAGGTACATGTGTTTGTGAATGTGTGAGTGGATTAGTAAGCTAATTTGTAATTATGTTGGTGAGTCAGTCAGTCTGTTTTGCTGTTCAATCTGAGTTTTAAGTAAAATGTACAGTGTTGCCCGGGTTACCCAGATGGGAGGCTTCGTGACCTAGCAGAACAGGTGTTTCTGTAAACCGACACTCAGAATCACCAGTTCTATGTCTGATTAATGATTAAAGATGGTTTCACAGGCTTACTGACAATGCCTGCTGTGTATGGCTGTAAACTCAGATGCCCTTGATGAGCCATTGTCCATCAGTCATGCTATCTGTCTCTCAGCTGCCTCTATGTAAATCAGAGTGACTTTGTCCTCATCTCTGTCCATCTTATCTGATAATTTCACCCCAATCCCACTGTAACGAGGTTTCAGTCATTGTCTTTCTTTGATTCTATGAGACCGATACGCGCTGCACAGAGACTGATAATACATAGTTTTTTGCTGAGTGGATTGTTGTTAGGTGAGTTTTTCCAGTTTTTGGTTCAGGTTTAGCTGACGCTGACAGGTAGTCATGAGTATGTTTCTAGTGCAAACAGCTGTTATGATATGTGTGTACAACAGAGTGTACTATCTGAGTCCCTTTCTCTGAATGGGCTCATTGAGTCAGTGTAAAGGAACTGTGAGGAGGACAGTGACGTGTTGCAAAATGACATAATTGACAGGCATTGGAGTGAGTATATTGTAGTGTTTTTGGTTCCCTGGCTGTATCTTTTATTCTGTTCTTTGTTTTCCTATTTTTTCTTCTTATCATTGTCATATCTTCTTCATTCACTGTCTACTTTAGTGCTTCTCTGTTGTGTTCACTGTCCTCAACCACTCTATGATTCTTATTCTGACCACTTTGAGGAACCAGAGCAACCACAATCCACATATCACAACATTCCAGCCCAATCCATTCTGAGGATGGAAATGTGTATATTTTTATGCTTGGCAGGGATGGGAGCTGTTCGCTGAAGTCGTGCTGGGGAACCGAAGACTCCAAGGGGCAGAATGACAAGAAATTAAGGAGAGGAGCCCAGAGGAGTCATCTCTTCTAGACCCCAACACAGAAAATCAGCAGGAGCATCGCTGAAATATCAAACTTTTAATTGCAGGATTTGTTTCTGTGCAAGAAACTAATGAAATGACTTTAATTGTGCCACTGTTTGACAGTTTTTACCCCCTTGAAACTGCTGCATTCACACAAACTGCTTCCAGATTGCAGTGTAAAAGATAGTTGCTTGGACTCTCCTAAATATCAAGTTCACTCTTCCACTCTCTTTTGGGATTTGGCACTTCACAGGGGGTCATTAACTTTGTTTACTCTCAGACAATGGACTTGCCCTTGCTCCATACTCCAGTGAGTGAGTACAACAAGCAGAGGACAGGAGCCTGCTTCACTGTCCGCTCAGCCAACTCTCCCTCTTACAGCCTCACTCGCTGGCCAGGTGTTAGGAAACCCAGAGAGGAGAAGAGGGAGGGTACTGAGGAAGTTGGAAAAAGAGAGCGATGCAAGACGCACACTGACACAAACGGCACAAACAAGGAGGAGGATCGCGCGGACACTGGTTATCAAGCCAGAACTTGGAGTCGCTGCAGTGTCAAAGGTCAGTGTGGGGAGAAGGAAACATCAGGCTATAAAATGTCTACCAAGCTGGACCAGAACTGCCCAGCAGACAAAACAACCACAGGGTTTGGCACTGACAGAAGTAGAAACCCTGCATTTGAAAGCCGGGGCAGGGCCGAGTGGAGGGGATACGACCTGTTAAGTAGAACTAAGAGTTTAGATTGGAGAACAGCGGAACGTAGCCCTGATCGAGGCCAAAGGGCTGACATGTTGTCAACCAAAAGAGGATGGGACATCAGTAAACAGGCTGGAGGCTTGGATAAAATACCGACGGGGGTTGAAGGTGCGAGGGGTAGGGTGATGTCTTCAAAACAGGCCTATTATAACTCTGCAGGTACAAGTGTTTCTCTCGATAGGAGCCAGATGAGTCACATGACTCAGACTTTGGACAGGACCAGTAGTGGTCATTCTTTCCCCTGCAGGATGAGGTCCTTGTCTGGACCTGGCTCTGGTATCAGAGGGACAGCTAATTCGCTTGGGCCCAAAGGAGGTCAGAGTATACTGGAGCGGATAGAGAAACTCTACGGGTCAGCTGGTTGTGATAAAAAAGAGGATTGCAGCAAAAGTAGAGATTTCTCCACCCCTGTAACGTCCTATCACAAAGAACTTACCACAGACTTCCTCATTTCAGAACAGCAGAGGTCACATGGGAGGGCAGCAGGGGGGACATTCCCCAGGCGTTTCTCATCGGGAGAGAATAGCAGCCTTAGCACAGTGCAAAGCAGGAAATCATTCACCTGGACACAAAAAGACATTTCAGGTTATGAGACACTTTTTCCAGGGACAAGAAGGACCAGGGAGAGGTGGTCAGGGGGGCAATGGCAAGGACAAAGCCAGGGCAGGTATTCAGAGGAAGGGGGAGTTCACTGGGGTAGAGGGTTAGATGAAATTGGCACAAGGTCTCTGGATAGAGCGAGGAGCAGGTGCACTGTAGCAGCTCAGATAAGATCTACAAGGGCCGCAGGAGGAATTACTGCATCTCCACAGTCCAACACTTGGTTAGAAGAAGAGAAGTTGGTTTCTTTGAGAGATTCGTCTGGAATGAGAAGTGGAAGTAAGGATCAGTGCAGGGTGAACTATGGCGAGGAAAAGGACGAGAACAATCTAACATTGAGAGAAAGACCTGTGAGGCATAAAGAGCAGGATAAAGAGCCAGATGACAGAGCAAAAGAAAAAAATGAATTGAAGAGTAGCTGCATTGATGATGATGTGTTTGAGTCCACACAGAATATCACAATGAAAACAATAGAGAGGAAGAAATGCTCAGAGATGCTGTCGGCCAGTGTGAGAAAAAAGATCAATCAGTTTGAGGCTCTGACACAGAGATCCCAGAGTTTGGCTACAGGACAGTTCCTGATGCCCAGACGAGCCTTGTCTGTGCCAGCGCAACTCAGCACGGCTCATGGTGGAGTAAGAAAGAGCGGGTCAGCAAAAGTGATAGGTGGATTGAGAGAGAAGTGGGAGGGATTGAAAGAGGGAGCGAAGGGAGGTGATAAAACTGAGGTTAAAGAGACAGAATCAGGAAAGAAGCTGTGGTCAGAAAGGTCTTTATCAATGGACGAGGTCGGACTAAGATTAGTGAGGAAAGAGATAGAAGGGAATGATAAAGGAAAAGAAACAGGTAACGGTAATTGCACTGAAGATTTTGGAAAATATTCCAGACTCAAGACTACACTAGAACTCCCACTAAGTGGAGGAGCTCAAAGACGCAGCAGAAATGTTTACATTGATGAGACAGATTCCTCCAAAGTTTCAAGGCCTGAGGAGGCAAGTGAGAGACCACCATCCTTACTACTGTCCAACTCCACTGACTCCTCCGCTGGTGTGCAGAAAACAACTGCACTTACGGTTACTTCACCTGTCAGTGATGAAGACAGGACTCCAACAAACACTCCAAATCACTCACCAATATTTTCACCTCCCACACAACCGGAACTCTCAACTCCCACTGCAGACAGTGAAAATGATAGAATGTCTGTCCTCACACAAGCAGCCGTATCTCCCAAACGAGATTCCCCACCTCTCCCTCATCCCGTCACCTCTTTGTACCACAGCAACCTCCCGGATCTCATCTCCCCAGATGTGAACGCAGCCTATCCAAATAGGAAGAAACAGGTGTTGGACATGGATGCTTGGTTAGCTGGCTTGAACACAAAGATTAAGGTCTGGAATGATGATGAAAATGATGATGATGATGATGATGAAAGCACTCAGAAGGATGAAGATTCAAACTATGATTCAGACTCTGGAGAGTCCTCGGTCACCATTACTAGTAACATGAGCCAGTCAGATCGCAGGAGCTTCTGTGTCAGGTGGGTTTATTTGATCAGATCTCTGGTTTGATGGAGGTATTGCTCTCAACAATTGGTCAGCGTTTTACGCTCTGAATTCTCGTCTTTCCTCCCTGTAGTCTGTCAGACCTGTGTAGCTTTGCTGGAGATGACTATGAGTCGGAGAATGACAGCGATGAGTGGCGATCTACAGGCCGGCGATCCGCCTCTCTGAGCTCAGACATGTCGGCCCTGTCCTGTGTGTCTGTGATGCCCAGTGAGGAGCTCGACAGGCTGTTGGAGGATGTCAGGAGCCTGGGGGACAGCAACCTGCAGGTACAAACAGCTGGGCAACTTTTTACATGCTTAGTTAGCTTAGTTTTGAACTTTGAACAAACATCTTTCTCTAGCTGGTCATTCCAATGACCCTTTCTTTGCTTGGCATAAACCTGTGTCAAGATATGATTTTACAGCAACGTTACATCTGCTATTAATATTATTAAAGATACTGATACTGATTGGGATACAGATGTATAGTGACAATTTGCTTCAATGAAGGACTGCTACTGTTAGATGGAGTAATGATGCTTGCATCCAATAAAATGCCCATTTTGTAGCTATGTTTTATTGTACAGTTCTTTACAGCTCACCAATTGCTGTTCCAGTATTGACCCTTGTTTCATTTTCACAAAAAGTTCCATTAAAGGAAAACCACACCACACAGAATCCTTTGAAACCTTTCCTTTGTCATCTCCCTCTCTTTCGCATCTTTCCTGTTTTCAGTTGTGTAACTACAACTTCTCTCTACCTTCCCTCTTTGCAGAACTATGACGATGTGCAGGTGGTGGTTCTCCACAAGGAGGTGGGAGTGGGACTAGGCTTCAGTTTGGCAGGAGGTGTGGACCAGAACAAGCCAGTCACTGTGAGGAAATATTAATTAATTAATTATCCTGAAAGATATATGTAAATGCATTGACCTCAGTCTTTTTATTTGTCTCTTGATGTGTTCTCCTCAGGTTCACAAGATCTTTCACACAGGTGTTGCAGCCCAGGAAGGCTCCATAAGGGAGGGGTACCAGGTCTTGTCAATCAATGGCACAGCTCTGTGTGGCTATGCCCACTGGGAGGCCCTGAGGGTCCTGAGAAGAGCAAAGACTCGGGATTTGGGGGTGGTGGTCCTGAGGCGGGGAGGGATTAGCAATGTCTGTAAGGAGGGAGCACAGACAAATAATCAGGGACCATCGCAGACTCAGCTTGCTGAGACAGGTGAGAAGTCATACTTTACCAGAGTTCTGAAAAGACAATAATTTGGTTTAAAGTGATAAACTATATCTGTGTTTTTCTGCTTTTGCTGCTCTCTCAGGTCAGCGTGTGTGCGTGCGTCTGGAGAAGAACAGCAGGGATCTGGGCTTCAGCCTGGAGGGAGGTGTAGGCTCCAGTCCGGAGAACAGACCACTCACTGTGCAGAAGATCTTCCAAGGTGAGAACAACTGAAGCTCAGTATGTCAGATCTCCATAGAGAAATGCAGCGATTTGAACGTTAGATGGCCAAAAGTATGCAGACATCCAAAAATAGGATGTGGACACCTGAACCATACGCTCCGAGTGTTGACCTTCTCTGTAACAGCCTCCACAAGATTTTGGAACCTGGCTGCAGAGATTTGCTCCCTTTTAGCCACAAGATCATTGGTGAGGTCAGGCAGGGACTTGGGTGATAAGGCCAAGCCAGCTGCTGAGGGTTGAGGTTCAAGCTCCTCCAAACCTAACCTAACTCCATGTTTATGGATCTTCACTTTGTGCACAGGATCACAGTCATGTTGAAACAATAATAATTGTTTGCTGCAGCATTAAGAGTTTCCTTAATCAGAGCCCAAACCATGAAAAGAAACCAAAATTACCCAAAAGTATGAGGAAAGAAATGCATTTTAAAGTTAAGAGGCATAATGTGACTATTGCCTAGGACACCTGTTTTGTTTATATAGGTTTAATAAAACGTGCCATATCTTTAGGAACCCTATCAGAATAAATATCCTATATTTAAAGACCATTACCTTTACATTATGACCACTTCAAGTTGACCTCTCTTTGTATACAGACATGTTCATTAGAGCTATTTACTGAATTGTTCCTTTCCATCCTTTCCCTTTTAGGAGGTCCCATTGATAAGGTGTGTCCAGGTGATGAGGTTGTAGAGATTGATGGTGTGAGCGTGGTGGGGATGAGACGCCTGGAGGCCTGGACCTTGATTAGAAGACTGCCCACTGGGCTTGTGGACATAGTGCTGCGTCGCCCTCTTAAACATCCAGAAAAATGAGGATTATTGAGGTGTTCTGTGCAGTGATGACAAGAAACTAAAAGCCATCCATGAGAGACAGTGTTGCCTGCAGTGGCTAAGAACTTGAATTAAGTGAGCTATTTGAGCCTAATGTCATTAAAACAAGTAGTTTTTGTAGTATTTATAACAAAGCCCTATAAGAAATATAATCTTGGAGACCAGGTCAAAAGTGTGTATTTTCCTTTTTTATTTTTCTACAGGAATCCATCTACCTCGAGGTCTATGGTACCAGCCATGATTAAACTGCTGGCTCATTCATTTATAAAGTCAGCCAACCTTTGTAAAAGATAGTTTGGTCATTTTAAAGCTAGTAATGGGGCCCCTGTACATAAAAACACATGTTTTAATATATTGTGAATAGACGCTACATGCATTTAGAGTTTATATTGCTTTTTAATAAATCCTAACTTAAAGTGATGCTTTTTGATTTTTATGTCCAGCAGAGGGAGATGTGATATTATCTTTGTGTCAGAAAAATCCCTCTAGACAAAACTCTGCAGCAGGGTAGTAAAGGTCCTTTTATACATTACCAAACAGTGATACTCCTCAAATGTAGATGTGCTAAGATAAAATGTCACTAGCTGTAGATGTAGCTTTTACAGTCACCCACCATGTCAAGGTTTATGTTGTGGAGAAATAGTAATTGCAATCCCCAAAGTCAGAATATAGCCTACCAGTCTTTCTTCAGATGAAATAGCAGTAAAAATGACAGAAATCAAAGCTTTTTCACCAGTGAGGAAGCAGGACTGACTTTGCGTGTTAAACAGTCTCCCCTTTATATCTTATCTGATGCCAACACATTTTAATGCCACAGTCATGTGCCTCTCTGAATATTATCAGCAATAACACAGGTCTTTACTCTTACACAGCAATAATTTGGGTTACACAATGTATTACAAGTCCAGAGTTCAGTGAGAGGGTTTGTGATGACATCTTGCCTATTGATGATGAGAGGGGGTTCCCTATCAATCACCTTAAATAATGCTCAGCAAGGAATGTTTCCCAATATCCATTTACAGCCATTCGTGTGGTTTATGCACAACATTTTATTTGGGATACTGGTTCTTTAATAGAGAATATACAAACGATTGTATGCCATCCCATTACTTGTCAAATCAAATCGCTGGCCAGGTGTTCGCTGATTTGTCATTTTTGATGTTCAATGTTTTGGAGTTTGCAACTGTCGTGTATGTATTGTAACAAGGGTAGTCATCATTTTAATATATGGTTGTGCTGATGGGCTGAGTGCTAATAGACATGCAGCCTCATTATGCTCTGTGCACCAGCCAATCCTGAGGTGTGACAACCTAATAAATGAGCAATAGTGTTTGACCAGCTGTGGAGAACGAGAAGGTAGAGAGGTGGAGAGGTGGGATACAGTGCACAGGTCCTCAGATGCTCTGGTGGAAGTTTCTGTGGCATCAGCACTCACACCTCCTTCACTCTCACCACCACCACATCAGCTCCCACACAGACAGAATACAGAGCACAGTGTGAGATGAGAAGAGGGATATAATACCTGCGATGGTGAAGCTATGTTCTCTGAGAGTGAGGAATGCCCTGGTGCGAGAGTGCATGGCTGAGTTCTTGGGAACTTTCGTCTTGCTGGTAAGTGACACTCTTTTGATTTTAAGGGTATTTGAGATCCAGGAAGTCTATAAAAAACTTCAAAAACAAAACTTGTGAAAAATGAAAAGTAAAAGAAGTAAAATACACATCACAAAATTAAAAAGTATAATAATGAATTAATATTTAATATT
>JAVQJD010085611.1:0-26615 GCA_036023655.1 Nannoperca australis | reverse complement strand
GTGTGTGTGTGTGTGTGTGTGTGTGTGTGTGTGTATTGGTGGTCAAGTCTAGTGTGCTTTGGGCTGTGACTTGGGGCTTGAAAGTAGAGCAAAGTGGACCATGAAAAAGTTATACGATTACACACACTCCCTGTCCCTCCCTGTCTCGGCAGCTCTCTGGGCCGTGAAAGTGAGGAGAGAAAACATAGGCTGTTGTAAATGAGAAATGCCCGTGTTTTTTTGCGACGGCGGTGCTGATCTCAGCAGCGTTCAGTGTGGAATGTGAAAAGAATAGCTGCTGTTTGTTTAGCTAGCCGAAAGCATCACAATGAATAATCGCATCCTATCCAGCAGACACACTATGCTATTGATTCGTAGGAAATATCACCACGTGTAAATACCATTTCCAAATAGCATTCAGTATTGTAGAACATAGTGGATTTTTTTTGGTTTTGTTTTATGCAACTCATATGAAAGACACCCTCTACCTCTTACCTAAGGCTGTAATGTGCAATTATTCTTGGTATTGAGCCCAGCGTATTGTAAAGCAAACCCAACTTTTATTCAGAGTACTCGTTGTAGATAAACATCTCCAGGCATTTCAGTGTGACACTGGCAGAATGAAAATCAGTGCTGTGTTTTTTTTTGTCTGTGTGTGTGTGGTGCTCTGAGGAGGCTGAGAGGGTCAGCTCTCCCCCGGTATCCGACACTGTGCCTGGACCTGGGTCACGCTCCAGCTCCCTGGAGCTCCAACCTGCAGAGACAGCATCCACTTAAATATATACACACACACACACACGTACAGACACACACCACACGTCCTTATACTCCAAATGAGTTCCCATGGGACTGCGTGTCTCCTGTTAGGACCTGCTGTTGCTTAGAGACTGGTCCCGGGGCAAAGAAGTCACACACACACACACACACACACACACTTCTTCACTCTCCTGGCCCTTGTTACACTTTTAGTAAGAATGATGGTACTCAGCTGCATATTGTCCATGAGTTCAAGTATGTGTGTGTATGTGTGTGTGCGCGTGCGTGCATGTGTTTGGTAGACTAAATAAAATAATATTCCTAGATCATATAAACCATTCCCCGCTCGCCGTCTTTTTCTCTCCAGTTTTGTTTCTGGAAAGAAATGCATAAATGTAAATTGCTGTATCAGTTCCCCTTACTCTGTATATACACACAGAAACACAGTGTTATGTTTGTTGTCCTTAGTGGTAGCGCCAGTAGTTTTATCACCCGGCTCTACTTTGAGTACAGTAATTATACACAAGCAGAGTATTTTGCAGAGATAAATCTGCTGCCTGCTTTGAGAACAGGACTTTTTTATCTTGCTCTTTTACGGCATATTTCACAGAGATAACAACTTTGATTATATGTGTGTACGTGCACATGTACGCCACATAACCATATGTGCTTCAGGATACTTTTCTCTGCGTGTGTGTGTGTGTGCGAGCGTATGCATGTTGCAGCAGCAATAGGAAGAAAAATGGTCTTTTGTCTCCTGTGCGGCTGAACGGTGTATCAAATGTGCTGATTTGCCAAATGACAGACAAAAACAGTTTACCAGCGTTTTGCGAGCCGTGACTGGCTTGCTGACAGAATGCAGCTGCTATTGGATATTTCAGGCGGCCTAACCAGCACTTAGAGACTTACAACCTCAGGACTGCTCACTTCCCTCAACTCCAAGCTGCTGCTTACTGATGCCGTAGTGATGCACATTATCTTCAGTGTCACAATGGGAGAGCTTCTGTCGAGAGCTTTTCACTCACCATATCTCATTTCTTGTATTGCCTCCGCACTATGATTTTGCACTTGTTCGGTCTCAACATTTCTGCTGTGTAACGCACTTTCTATTTAAAATGTCCATTTTTCCAGTCTACTTACCAGCCCATTACACACTCGCATCATACTTTTTTTGTCTTTTCTTTTTTCTCTCTCCCTCTTCCCCAGCTGTACAGTAAGCTGCAATGTGATGACCAGCCGTTGTTGGAGCATGTGGAGCAGCTGCTAGGCGAGCTCGGAGGAGAGATGGAGGGAGAGGAGGTAGAGCCAACCTTGGATGAAGACTATGAACCCTGTAGTGATGAGGAGGAGGAGGAAGAGGACGGTGCAGAGGCAGCCATGGAACACTGACCACAGCCACTTGCTTGTACTTGTGATTTCACTTTTCCTCATCATGCTTCCCTTTATTCTGAATACTTTTGTGTGCTCTCTAAAGTGCCTTTTATACTGGTTATCCTTTCACACCCGTTTATCAAAGATGAAATTTGACAGTGGCATTAAAAGCTGCAGTCTACTCAATCTCTTTCAGTTGTTTACTGCTTTTTGTGAAATAAGTGCATACTTGAGTAATTCTTCCCTTAATCTCCTTGACAGATGCTGATGAAAGAATTTAGTTTTAGAGCTTTACTTCTCACCAGCAGCCAAAACAAAACATCTTTTGAATGCTTTTACCTTTTATACACACCCACGCATTGGTTTCGGCAAGCAAACATACGCGCATGCGTACACAAAAAACAAAACAGACAGAGGCTGCACGTTAATTACTTCAGCTTTGCCTCAACGCAACAGCAGCAGTAGCAGTAGCAGCAGTGTATCCCTCTCTGACTGCAATAAAGTGAAATATCTCATCGGGGTGTAAGCCTTATTAGAAACTCTCTGCCAGGAAACAGTTAATGCTATCTTTAAATGTAACGCTTCTAATTTTCCAAGTTTATCTGTGTTTATTTATGTTTATTTTCCCGCTTTGGATTTTCCCCCCCTTTTTTGTAACCCATTGGATTCAACAAGACAAGACACAATAGGAAGCATCTGACATTAACTTATGCAGCATGCGTTTCTCTCTGCTAGACTGTTCAAAGTGGCTCGCACAAAGCCTTTCAGAAAGGAGTAATGGGTAACTGACGTTTTTCTTTCTTTCTTTTTTTTTTTCTTTTCTTTTTTACTAGTTTTCAACTTTGCAGCCTTTTTAAAATTTTCCAACGGGTGTGTAGAGTAATGGCATGGGTTAGTGTAATGGCATGACCAATGCTTTTTACTTTTTGTGATATATTTTACAATTGAGTTCAGATAGGTGTAAAGGCAGACTTTGTATATCTGAGTGGTAGACAGCATGCGTCTACTTTCTGTTGACAAAAAAAGATAATAATATTTGAGCCAATCTTTTGTAAACAAACAGCAAAATACTCAAAATGTAAGACCTTCACGACATGTCAAACTCTGGTACAAGCCAGAGATATCAAGCTGAGAAATTGTCCTACTTTGTGACAATATTGGATACATTTTTCCACATTACAGCCCCTAATATCTCAAAATCACATAGTCCATTCATGCATCTCATGTTTTTGCTTCTTGATTTTTGTCTCAAACATAATAGCATTTTAAAACTCGGTTAACACAGTTTTAATGCACCTGCAAAATATAATGGACAGAACAGTTGTGACTTTACCCAAACCCTGATATATTGTTTTGGTGCATGTAAGTTATAATTATTTTTTTCCCATTTTCTCCCCAGATACCTTTAGTAGAGGGACTGTTATATGTGACAAACATGCTTTAACAGACGTCCACCACGGTGCATTTCTCTCATGCACCATGCCTGTTAACAAACACACCACACCACAGGCATTCACTGCTGCGCGGCCCCTTTGAAGAATTTCATAACCGGTAAATGGGAACCTTATCTGAGATTCTGCTCCTGATAGCGACCCAGCTGCAAGCTGAGAGGCCTGTTCGGGAATAAAGGGGTTCAGATACCATGATCTGATTGTGCGTGTTTGTGTTTAAGGAGCGTAAAATAAAGCCCAGGAGAAAAGTTACCTATATGATACTGTGTGTGTGTCTGTGTGTGTGCTTGTGCTATTGATAGCTTAATGTGATATGATGTGTTGTTTTTTGCGGACTGGGCTTTGCTCAGAAATATTCATGTCTGTGATGTAGAGTGTATGATAATGCACCACGAGTACAGGCCTCGAGGACTGACTACCCGGAGCGATGCTGTCATCTAGCATTTGGCTTTATAATTAAAAGGGGCTCTGGTGTGTGTACGTGTTTCTACATTTGTGTGTGTGTGTTACCGCGTGTGTCCATGCGGCTCATCTACAGTGCTGTGTGATTAATGACTCCAGGGGTGAGTGAACATCGGCGGTCATCCCTTTCTGGTTATTCTGAGCTGACCTAGTGTGAGTGGACCATAGTGGACACAATGCCTCAGGTGATCTCAAAATCCTTGGCTATTCTCTCACCTGTACATCAGCCTCGGCACTGCGGGGATGTTTTCACTTGCTGAGAGAGGGGAGTGCAGTTTCTACACAAGGATACATTCGATCAACGGGAAAGGACACTGTTTACGTGCATTCTTTCCTGCTGAAAATGACTCTGAGAGGCCAATAAATCAGATGCACATAAATATATTGCCACACAACAGATGTACAAGGTTTGATCGTTGATTGTTTCAAAAATTCTTGAATAAACAATCATTACACTAGCCATAGTTAATGCGTGAAGTGCATTCATACATTAAGTAAATGTTTTTCTTTCTTTTAAATTTCTTTTATTTATTTACCTGTGTCAGACTATCATTGGAGACCCTAGCAGCATGTGTTCCGTCTCCTGGGAAACCAGTCCATAATTAGTATTTGTGTCTGCGCACGCGTGTGTGCCTGTATGTGTTTTTTAATAATCGACAGTAATGAGATGAGCGGAGGGGAAAATAATCCTGGATTAACAGCTTAAAAATGCATGTGTCGTCATAACAACATCCTGATTTGGACTTAATCATTGAAATACAGACAAACAAACACTCACTAACCACACACACACACACACACAAATATAGCAAACACCAATTGTCCATGCATCAGATAGCTGAATACTACAAGCTGTGTGTGCATGCGCTGTTTATCCTGTGTTGGTGTATGTGTGTATCGTTGACTTAATTAGAGAGTTAAGCAGGGTGCTCCTCTGAAGGGATTAAGGGGGAAATTATCAGAATCTGGAGTCTTAAAGCTGAAACCAGTTAAACGGAAACAGGAGGAGGGAGATCAGGGCTCAGAGGAGAAAGGAGTTTGAGAGGCAGTTCTACCGTTTACACATTCACATGTTCATTTACAAATTGTTCTCTTGAAGTCACGCTCAACGCTCAAATTTTGTTCAAGGTGTACAAGCAGTTCTTTCAACCTCAAAGCCACTATTTGGATGTTTTTGAATCATGGACACCCCGTTTTTGGATGCAGGAGAGGTTTTATGGATATTCTATGATACTAAGTGACAGAGAATTCAGACAAGCAATACAAAGAAAACCAAGAACAAAATCCACTCCCCTGCCTTTACAGGAACTGCATGTCACTCACCTACATCTCTTCCTTTATGCCGTGGCAGTGCATTCAAACTGCGAATTAACGATATAATGGGAGTGATGGTTATCTGACTCAAGGGTTTTCCTGACAGAAACTATGAGAAGCCATTAATCAATTGACCTTTATCCTCTGCAGTGAAACTATTTCCTGTATAGGATAGATTTCCTGGGTAATTGATGCAGTGTGTCTGACCTGGGAAAGCTTCTGCAGCTGATGGACTAGCACAAAGGGTTAATACTCCCAGCTTTGTGGGCCCTAATATGATGATTAAGTGAAGATATGGTTTGTCTTCAAGTGGTCTTATTGGAAAAATGTTTCTTTTCTCGAATCAATATGGCGAGAGGTTGACGTCCATTATATGATTCATTGTTTTAAATGAAATATTTGTTGAGGAAAAGTTTATGTGAGAAGTATTGTCATTCTCTTCATTGTATTCTGCAGAAACTCATTAAATCTCATAATTAACTCTCAGAAAAGTCACCTTCATCATTGATCTGTGTTTTCGGTCAATAAGGCTATTTTAGACTATCCTGCTGCTTCTATTGTCTGAGGATTCAATGTGTTCGTGCATCTCTGCGTGCACAGTTTGTGTGTGTGTTGTGTTTGTTTTGTGTGTGCGTGCATAGTAATCTTTGGTGAGAACATCTGTCTCTCAGAGATAACATAACCGAGGAATTAGCCATGCTGTCTTACAACAGAGCATCACATCTCACTATTACAGCCTCCTAAATTATACGCCATTACACCTCTATATGTGTGTGCACATGCATGTGCGTGCGTACGTACGTGTGTGCAGATGAGTGTAAGCAATGTGCTGACAGTGTCATGTCCTTGGGCGACTGTGCCAAGTTTAAGAGTATCACCGAGCCCACTACCTCCTCTAAGCCTTAAATCCATCGTAGAACAGAATTCACATAGTTTTTTCTAACATAATATAAGTCCTACACAAACAAGTCCCTCCTCAACAAGAGAGCTAAGCATACAGTAAGTGAACAGGATAAAACAAAAAATAGTCTGGCGTTTTTGCTTTTTCTAGTTCAGTTATACACAGCCATATATCTTTTTTTGATGTAAAAGCTCTAAACAGCCTGAAGCCACTTAGCTTTCCATTTATTGTACCTGCAGCAACAGCAGCGTCCTTTGACGCATCAGTGGTGACAGATTACTCTTTGAACTGTACCTTTATGGGAGTTCAAAAGCTCACAAAAGTTAACAAAGTGATTTATCAACCTAAAATTACCCTGAATTCTGTTCTATGATCAAACGATTTGACTTGGAGGACACCTGACTATTCAACTATTTGTTTTTAGCGTGTTCTAATCTTGAGCAGCTCTATCCTTTTTAACTTTATTTTCACTTGCAACTTTTGAATATCATCTGGTGGCTCAGTAGAACAGTTACATTATCCCTGATCCGAGTTTAAAGACTGCTCCTAAAAGACACAGGGATTCAGTTAAAAGCTGTAAATTGGACTGGAACTGCCTGGTACTGTATGTCACACTCTGCCACGACTCAAGAAAACTTTTAATGAATGTCACCGCGAGAGAGAAGGTATGGGAAGGGCTTTCTTTGTGTAATAATTCTGCGAAGCAAATTGCGCTGTACAACAGGATTCGAACATGTGAAAGATGTAGATTCTGAGTGGAGGGAATTCGGAGGATGAAGTACAATGGTGCCTTTTTTTTCTCTTCACAGTCAGGGAACAGCCAGGGGAGCTGAATGCAGCCCCACTGACCTGGTTGAATCAAAGTGAAGGGTAGGAGGCGAGCCCACAAAAAAAAAAACAAGAAAGGGAGAGAGCAAGACATAGGAAGTGTCTCATTCATGCAGCATTACAATTTGGGTCGATGGATCGTTTCAGTAGCCGTGAGGGGCTCTTTTTGCTCAGTTCAGTCTATACCCACAATCTAACAATCAAATGTGATGCGAATAGAGGTGATCCTGCCCCGGCACTGAGCTCTCCCTGCTGCTGGTGTATTTGACTGAGTGCCAGCTTTAGTTTTTATACCTCATTAATTCACAGAAGCGATTGACTGAGGAAACCGCTTCTTCTCCATCATAAATCAACTCGCACTCCTGCATGCGCACACAAGTACATACACACACGCGCATACAACAGCAAAACATGAACACACCAGGGGGAAGAATCTCAGGGCTTAGGTAATGATTTAATCAGTCACTGACATAAAGTACAGTCGTATTGTGATTACTAATTTCCACATGACCCCTGTGTGGATAACTTACAATTTCTCGTTATAATAAAGTGAAGGTCCAAGGCACCGCATATTCATGGATGAATGTGCTTTAAAAATAACATTCTTTGTGATTTTTTTTTAATTTCTTTTTTTACAAGTTCTGTAATTGCTTCTAAGCTTTTTGTTTGTGTGACCGTTCTCTGTGCACTTTCCCCTTTAGGCTGTGGGAGTGATTTTAGTGCTTGACCTGGAGAGAAGATGGAGCAAAACTTGGAGTGGGCTGATTTTGTATTATTTCCCTGATTATCAGTATAAGTGGACTGACAAGTTGCAGCACATTTGAGTATCTCTTAATTTAAAGATACTCAAATGTGCTGCAACTTCTCAGGATAAGAACAGAGCAGTATGGTGTGTGTGTGTGTGTGTCTCAGAGAGGTAGAGATAGAGAGGTTTGATGCTGTAACAGCTGCTAATTATTGCTGCTCTATATTTCACACAGTCTGTTTGATCTCCCGTCCTGTGGAGAGAGATAGGGATTCTCTGTTTCTGTTTCTCACAAACTCACATGCACATGCACATGCACACACACACCCAAACACACACAGACACACACACACACACAAGCTCAGGGGTCAGAAGGAGGAGAAAGAGGAATTGTGCTCTAATTACTGAATCTCTGCAGGGGTTGACTTATATTTGTAGCCAACACCTCAGGACTGGGAGTGCACATTTTGTGTCTTGTTTATGCGTCTGTATTTATGTCACCGATTGCTGTAGACACCCCACCCACCCCCCATGTGTGCTGGGCTGTGTTCACTGATATCACGGAGGGCAAATCAATCCAATCTCTCAAAGCACTCTGGGTAGGCCAAGTCCATAGACCATCTGGATGCCACTCTGTTCTCCTCTGTGTTCTGCTCCCTGAGCACCGGCCGCTGCAGTGATCAACTGTTTGGCAAGCAGCTTTAATACATCCGCTCCTCCACCAATCACCAAACATGAATGCATAGCAACAGTTACTACGCGCTATAACCTTTCACAAGACACACAAGAAAAAAAGCTCATCGATGTTTCATTAATTATACAAGTTACTTCCCATGTATAATATGTAAGCACAACGTGCACTTCAAAATTGTCTTGTGCAGATAAAGTGTCTTAAATCTGAGTGGATATGTTGCCCCAGTACAGTGGGCCAAAGGTCAAACTGGGCATTATAATGAAATGTGCTTCTTTTTTTCAAAATTATTTATCTGTTTGAACACTCTTAAAATAAAATATGGCACATTTTAAAGGGTAGAATCTACCTCTGTGACTGACACAATAACAACACTTTAACACTGATCCTTCTTTTTATTGAATCAATTCTACACTTGGTAGATACATTTATTAAATGTCACCATTGCTTTTTCTTCAGACCCTCTAGGGTGGTGATTTTTGACCTGGGGATCGGCACCTTCACAAAGGGGATTCCTTTTAAGGGGTTGATGATTACGAATATTGGAAATAATAAAATCCAAATTCTGCTACACAGAATTATGTTCTTTCTACAAGTTTTTCTGTCAAGTTTTTGGGTGAAATATTAGATAGTGTCACCTCCTCTGACATCTAAAACTTACTCCAATAAAACAGACTGATAAGGGAAAATCCCTTCCCAGTTGACATGCACCCTGTGACAAGGGGTCACAAGTAGACATTGCTTTAAATTAAGGGTCATGAGTCAGACAATTCTGGCACCACTGCTCTACGATCTTTTAAAAGACTCTTAGGAATTGTGGGCCTTGATTTGAGAAGTGGTCAACCACACAGTATTAATTCTTTATGTGGAATGTGTTGCAACATGTTGCATGATCAACATGAATCAGACAGAATCAGAAAAAGCATTAAAGCCCATTTATTTTCACCCAAGTTTTAATGTAACAGATCTGATTCATTCATTGCTGACTGAATTCTGATTCTGAACTGATTCGTTAAATACTTTGGGGAAATTAAATGGAAATCATCTCATGTCACATATGAAAGGTTGTTGAAGTGTTTGTATCACATTGAGTGTGGAATAAGCATTGAACTACTGGTCAAGGTTAAATACAACTTTTATTTTATTGTTTCCCATGACTCTAATATTATTACTCACTGTCAGAATATTTACACTATAGAGACAAAACAGGTCTTTACATGTGTCAGATATGGAAATTAATTGTTGTCCTTCCTACTGTGTGTGTGTGTGTGTCTGTGTGTGTGTCTGTGTGTGTCAGTCCAGAATTACCTCTATCTTACACACACAAATACAGTATACACCAAGGTTAAAATGGCTGTGCTATGCCCCCCGGTTCCTGAAAGGTTATTTATGTTTGTTGAAAGTCACGCTTTAACTCGATAACCTGTATAAAATGTAGATAAGGGGAGAGTATTATCACTTTCTCCTGCTCCTCACTACCTGGCATGAAGGATACTTCAAAAGGCAGCTGGTCTGTCTGTGGTTCAGAAGGAAAGAGAGAGGATGACACAAGCCCAGCTTGTCTTTGAATAGCAGGTGCACCTTTCCCTTTATTCTTGGCCTGAATGAGGAATGATGGAAAAAGCAAAGGATCAAAGTCTGTGTTCTCGCTGTCTGCTGCCTGCAACACAGCAGAGGCTAGATGGAGAAACACATTTTTATATGAAAACAGTCAATAGTTGGGCAGTTTGTGTGTATGCATGTGTGCGTGTGTGTGAGGGCATATGCGAGCAAGAGTTGGAGTTGTTGCTCGTAAAAGCACCAACCCCATTTCAAATAGCAGGCTTTTGTCCAAACAAAAAAAAAAACTTTCTCTCTCTCTCTCTCCAGTCTGTTGCCAAGAAAGATTAATAAACATGGCAGCCACTTTGTGAAAATCACAACGCCTTCTGCTGAAACCTCACTGGCCAAGCTCTGTCCATGAAAGTGTGTGGGTTCAAGTGTTGCAGGGCTAGTGGGGAGAGCGGAGCAAGTGGGGTCGCGTGAAAAGCGGGGGACTGGGGGATGAGAGGGATGGGGTGATGGGACAACAGGATGGAGGGAAACAGGGAGGATATGGAGAAGGGAGAGAGGTGAAGGTGATGAGGGAGGGACGGGTGGAGAGGAGGCAGGGGGTGATGCATCTGAGCTGACTGTGGGTGGATGGCGGGAGAGGGGGATGAGGTGGACGAGGATGAGGAGGGTGGCATGGAGAGGGCTGTGTGCTGTAAGATGATATGATGGAGGCTGGAGAGAGGGGCAGGTGGTCGAAGAGGGGGGAGGTTGGGGACTCTCAGAGCCATGTGTTGAGAGAAGTTCTCTTGTGGGAGTGGGAGACTGACCTGAAGGGTGTACTGTGCTTGTGTTTGCATCGTGTCTGTGTGAATTGATTGGGTTTGAGGCTGTAAAGGATTAAGCTGGGCTGCACGTGTATATTGTTCCTCTATAGTCCCACCGCTCTCTCTCTGTACCGTGTGTGTGTAGTTTGTTTGTGTGTGTGTATCTGCACTCTCTTGTGCCTGTTCCAGGACTTTCTGCATATGCTCTCTTGCCTGCTCTTGCAGGAAGCGATATTTGTCCATCTCCTCAGCAGTAAAGCTGATTGGCAGAGCTGTCTCTCCACCTGTCTGTTTGTCATCAGTCCTAATCTGCGACCTGCAGGGATTTGGCGTACTGCTGGAGTTTGACGCAACCATGTACAGAGGACATGTTTGATTGTCGATGACTGCTCTAGGTTCCAGTCTACTCCCCTTAGCCTCCTCTTCCTCCTTTCCGTCCTTCTCCTGACTCTTCTCCAACAGCCTTTTTTTCCTCCTGGCCTTTCTCTGGATTGCAGGTAGTTTCCCTATGAGAGGGAGAAGCAGCACCCTGGCTGGTTTCTGTGGCAGAGACTTACTAGAAGATAGACCTGGAAGAGTAGTTCCTGACCTGCTGGTTGTGGCAGGTGCAGGGGGTCCATGGCCATGGTCAGGCTGTGAATTGGGCTCCGTTAGCTGAGAAGGACTTGTGTCACAATGGTGTGTGTTGAGACCTGGGACTGTGGGGGCCAAAGAGGATCTGTGGGGTGAGGAATGCGAGAAGGAGCTAGAGGTAATGCCAGATAAAGTGGGCGTGGGGCTGCTCTGCTTCTTTGCTTTGGGAGGGAGTCTTGGAGCTCTTGAGGACTTCCTGCAGGAGCTAACGGTCAACCCATCCACTGTGACTCCTGAGCAGGTACTGCTCCTGCTCCACTCCCAGCTTAGCTCAGACATGCTGGTGCTGCTGCAGGGGCTGCAGGAGCGCGGGCTGTGGCATCTGCTGGCCTGTGTGTTGATCATACTCTGGGGACTGTATGTCTGCCTACTTCTCCACCACTCAGGGCTGGAGAAGTGTCTCGAGCTTGAGCGTCTGGTGTCTGCACATTTCCACACATAGCCCGGGCTGTCTCTGCTGTCTGCCCCTGTCCTGGAGCCTGATGTGGATCTGTGCGTCCCCCTGTCTTCCCAGCTGTCGTTACTGCCCCACGTCCATCTGTCCAGGCTGCACCTGTCCCAGTCTACATCTTCTGTGCTAAGATGTCTGCTTCTCCTGCCCCAGCTACTAGGACTGGGGCTTAACCTTACCACCCGATCCCACTCCACAGCTCGGTTTCTCCATCTCCACCCAGTCCTTGACCTGCCCTCCTCACTACCTCCAGGACAGCTCCCTCTCATCCACTCCCACTGTTCTGCATCTGAAATCAGGGTCCTGTCTCTGCAAGTTGACCGCCCTCCCATTTTCCTGCCCCTCTCTATCTCCTCCCAGACTACACGATGCCTCAAACACTTCCTCTTACTATGAATGAATTTCCTGTCCCTGTGGAGGAGTTTTCTCTTTCTCACCGGGCTGCAACCACAGCTGTTGTCAGGGTAACAGCAGTCAATGAAACTCCTGGGGTTGCTATGGTGACCCCTTTCCCAAAACAGCTTTGAGTTACATCCTGGTGAGAAGGAGAAGTGAGACCGCCAGGGAAAAGTCACTGCATCTCTGTCTCGCTTTCCCTCCCCCTTGGTGTCTCTGTCTGCTGTGTGTCTGGCGAGCTGGGAGTAGACACTGCAGTGCTCTGCCTGCTCTCTGTCTGGCTGTGACTGGGATTCAGTGCTGAGGCTCCTGTGAGGCCTCCTCTTCCTGACAGAGACAGATACTGGATCAGTCTCACATCTCCCCAGGAGACAGCTGCTCCCTGCTCCCCGCACCCTCCTCCTCCCCATCCCCGTCTCCCCTGTCTCCCTTTGCCTCCTTTTCTTCCCCCAGCTCCCTGCAGCTTCTCCTCTCCTCTCTCTGCCAGTTGAGACTGTAGAGACAACACTCCTCACTTTGCACCTCGCTGATTGGCGCTTGTTTGTAGCTTTTTCCTTCTCACCCCTCTTCCTCTTTGCCAGCTTGTGTTTCTTTGTGCTGGCTTTCCTCTTTTTGTGTGACACTTCTGAGACACCCACGTATGGCTGCAGTGTGCTGGCACACTTGCACATTGTCTCACTCCCACACTCACACCTGGACGGGCTGATGCACATCCCCTGTGTGCCAGGCTGGATGACAGACTCTGATTTACAGCTCAGGGGTGTGGTGGCTACCTCCCTGATCCCTCTCATACCCCCTAATCTGCCTCCCAGAGGATTCTGGGAGTTTGTGTCAGAGCTGTCACTATGAGCGGGGTCAAATGGATGGGAAGCTGCCCTCACACAATTCTCTATACTTAGCGTGCATCTTCCTCTTTCTGGTCTTGTTTCTGATTCTGAAAGGTTTTTGTTCTTTAGGAACAGGTGTGCTTCTGTCTCAACATCGATATGTTGCTCTGCCTTGAAATTTTCCCCAGCTCTTTCCTGTTGTTGTGCTTTCAGCTCTTGTCTTGTCTGTCTTTGTAAACAGGAATGAGTGTCTGGTGTAAGAATAGCTGGCACACGTGGATTTGATTCATCTAAGAGAGCACACAAGTGATATTGTTGTGACTCCTGCAGATTCTCTGCGAGCTGATCTGGTGGTTGGGGGTTCAAGCAGAATGGGTTGCAACTGTAGCAGATGTGTGGTTGAGACTTGGTGAACTTAAGCAAACTGACAGGCCATCTCAGACAGGTAGAGCCATCTTTTCCCAGCACACACACATACTGACTCTCCTCCCTCACCCCCTCTGTTTCTTGCTTTCTCTCTGTCTCACTGTCTGTGTGTTCGGTGTCCATGTGTGCCCCTGTTAGGGCTGTGCCCCATATGGTCACCTGGGTCTGTGATGGCAAGAATAGTGAATCGTGGCTCAGATTATCAGGAGCGGCTGTGGAAATAGGAGAGTGTTCTTTCAATATGTCTCTTTTTTCAATTTCCTCCTCTTCTCTGGCAGCTTCTCTGGGGATTGGCCCCATGTTGCTGGCTCCAACACTGTCACAGCTGAACTTTTGCTTTTCACACTCACTGTCTTTCCTCTCCTCTGCTGCCCCAATTTCCCTGTCAATATCTTCCATTATTCCCTTTATCCTTTCTTTTATTTGTTCCCTCTTCTCTCTCTCTTCCTCCTCCAGGTCAGAGAAAACGGAGGCAGAAGGCTCAAGCCTGGGCCCCCTACGTGAGAAGCAGAAAGACACCCCAAGCCTGCCTCCGACTCTCCCCTGCCCAGGTAGATGTGGCTGGGGATACAAGCCTAGAAAAGACTGAGGGTTCACTGCAGGAGGCTCTGTACTAGATGCCGGTTGTGTGGTTAGTGGAGACTCTGCGAGAGCAGTGGCCAGCGGTTTATGGGAAGGAAATTGGCATGGATCTTCTGGCTTGTGGCTGAGAGGAGCTGTCCTGGGTTGTGTAGGAGGGGGTCTCTGGGTTTTGTTGAAGGTCTCAGGTTTGGCTTCAGGGCTGTGGTCTCTTTGGTCCACCTCTCTATCTTGCTGTTGCCTCACAGCCCTGACTACACTTCTTAGTCCATAAGTTCTTCCTGGGTCCCTGCAACAGGAAGTAATATAAATGTTGATTTAATTTGCTTACTTAAATTTGGTTTGTTTTGATTCAGTTTAATTCACCGTAAAAGTTTAAATAGTAATATAGACAGAGACAGAGAGAGAGACAGAGAGAGAGGTAGATTACAGCAGCCAAATACAATTTATTGAAATACAAAACAGACATACATTACATGCTATTATCTGAGAAAATACATTGTCAATGATACTAGCAGTGAAATTATTAGTCAATTAATAGAATAGAAATTCCAGACAGAGGTATGTTAATAATACAAATATTATGTTATTGAGTTAACAAAGAAAAAAACTAAGAAAGAAGACAGAGGCATAATATTATATTTTTGTAGTCATAGTAATGCTTTTCACATATCATCGCCTGATTATAGGAACACATTTAATTGCACAGGGAATAGGTGCAATCAAGTTGATTATTACGTGATGTATTGTTTACTTTTATCAGTTGTTTTGATTGCTTTAGGTGTGCAAAACCCAGTGGCAATTCATCTTTTGACTTGTTTTTGTTTACTTCTTAAAAAAAAAAAAAACTTTTTATGCGACAATTCATTCTTCTCTATAATCCATCTCCTCCTCCTACAAATCATCTACTCTCAGAGCGTCAGCAAGAATGTGTCTGCATGTTATATTTACTTCACCTGTGGTCTATCGAGGGCAACTGAGTGCTCTCACATCTGTGCATGCATCCATCACATCTAAGAAATGTTGACTGGATGTGACACACTCTAACCCCTCTGGACTCCTGCCCCTGGTCCTATTACACACACACACCGCCACAGACACACACAAATACACACCCCTCCCACTCACCGCTGAGCATCCTGTTGCAGCTGTGCAAGCTGGTGCAGGCGTCTGAGAGCCTTCTCCTGTTTGCGCTGGTCCTTCCATGATTTTGAGGCCACGTTGCGAGCAAACTCCCTGTGCTTGAGTTCCTTCAGCCTCTGCAGGAAATGAAAATTCAGGCGGATAGAGGGACGGGACAGAAAGAGTTTGTGGAGGGAGGGGAGGTTGCATGAGAGTGGGACAAAGCGGAGAAAAGAGAGACAGCGAGAGATTCGTTTTAGGAAGCTCTCTGGAGGCTTTCAAACCATACACATCAGTCAGCAGCGTTTGCAGATGTTCTCCTCCAAAGCTCATGTCCAATTAACTCCATTCAGCCTGGAAGAAAGTGTCTTTCCTCCAACACACAGCTTGAGAGCAAACACAACTCAACTGGTGAATAGTAAATTACAGACACAGTTGAGATGAGTGACATGAGTGATTTAATGATGATGATGCTCTTGCTGCAGAAATTTATAAAATGTTCAACCCTTCGTAAGTCATCACGGCGTGGCCTGAGATAACTTCTGATCCAGAGACATCTGCTTTTGAGCTGGAGTATACCAAAGGCATTGATTTGCTGCTGCTGAAATTACATGTCACCGAAGACAAAGGCACGGCCACTTGTGAGTTCTTCTAAAGGACAGAGATTTTAGTTGGGAAAATGCTAGACATTTGCATTGTGCTGAGTGTTTGTGTGTGTGCACAACCCACATGTACACTAACAATAATAATAACAATAATAATAATAATAATAATAATAATAAAAATGATTTAGAACTACACTGTAGTGAGAGTGATTTCATTTTGGGCAAACCAGTGGGTCTTCACCTGCATCAAATTGCAGAAAAATTACAATTAGCTCTGTTTTGTGTGTTTGTGCATATGTGTGTATATGTGTGATACCATGTGTCTAATAGCCATAGGTGTGCCAGTCCTCTCTGGGAAACAATGATTCATGCTGTTCTAGCCGGTTTCCTTTTCTGACACACTTTAATCCCTCCTTTATCCATGCTCGGCAGGTGTGTGCATGTGCAAGGTTTGTGTGTTTCTTTTTGTCTGTGTGTGTCTGAAGGCTAAAGATGGACTAAGAAGTTTGGAAATAGCTGCAGTATTGTGCACCACTATCCTTCCTATCTCCCGTCTTTATGCCTCACTGTGCAATCCAGCCATGGCTTAAAGATTCTGAATTTCTTGTTTATTTTATGTATTTGTGAACTTATCCTGTAGTATAAATTGCAACGGGATTACACCACACCCACTTTTAGATTATGTTATGCTATTATCCACCCATACAGCATGTATCACACACGCATGCACACATCAGATTAGCCCCTCAGACATCAGATTTATTTATAAACTCACTCTCTTTCACACCCAGATCTTGTGCTGGAGCTGACAGTCGTCAGGTTAATCTCTGCTGAGTCTTACACAATCGTGTGTCTTTTTACATTATCTCTCGATGCTTAACATCTCACTGTCAGCTCACTGAAGACAGCATTAAGTATGTGCCTACGAAGTAGCACTTGTGGGTTTGTATCCCTTAAACGTACATGTATTACAGTATAGCTGCTTGTGCATTGTAGATGTGTGTGATTTTACGTGTGTGTGTGTGTATTTGTTAGTGTGCAGTAAGGAGCTTTGAGGCCTTTTGATGCCAAACTCATTCTATGGGAAATATTAATCATGTTCAAGCAGAGAGGCATACATAATGAACTACTGCGGACAGAGCCAGGAAAGGGGAGGAAGAAAAAATCAGCTGTTGTACTGAAGCTATCCATGGCATGACTGAGAGAGAGAGAGAGAGAGCGAGCAGTCTGTAATAGATAGAATATATGAAGATGAATACTTCCTCCTTCCTCCTGCATTTGCACTCTGCCAGGTTATTGTTCTCTCTTAAAAACAGGTCCCACTGCAGGCAAACCTGTAGCTATATTTAGAGCCAAACAGAATATTGCATGCAGAACCATTTTCACTGAGCACACAGGGCAAAGATATTTCCATTTTCCACTTTAAAGCGGATACTTTTGTCTTTAAAGATGAAGTCATGTCCCCAACAGCGGGAAGTGATATTACTCCTGCTCTCCAACATGCCAGTCTAGCTATGTGCTGTGAAGCTCAATCCGTCAAAGCCTCGATCAATATTCCTTTAGATGTGTTAAGGAGTGCTCAGGCTGAGGCAACTATGGATGAGTCAGAGTTGATTCATATCCACGAGGGCCTTAGAATGAGAGATGATGTATTATTAGGTAGCATGTGAGGGGCCAGACAAATGGGCTGGTTGCTCTTTTACTTAAAAGGGAGTGTAATTCTGTTGTAATGAGCAGTTTCTGTAATCAGCAGTAAATGCTGATAGAGCGTTGTATTCAGACATGTTTATCCCTGAATCGATTACAAGGAAAGGAGACGGAGCACACGCAATCAGCTTCCATTCTCCAAAGCCAATACTCCTGCAGGGAAGCTGTCTTCAGCTAGAATTTCATCTGTTGTCTGCACGGTAGGCTGAGTGTGCATGCATCTATGTGTGTGTGTGTGTGTGTGTGTGTGTTCCTACAGTGCCAGTGGCTACTGTCAGCTCAGTGCCTCATGCAACTCGTTTCATGTGCCTGCCGCTGGCTAAAACAAAGCATTAACATTGGC
The DNA here is from genome assembly GCA_036023655.1 of Nannoperca australis. Taxonomy (NCBI): domain Eukaryota; kingdom Metazoa; phylum Chordata; class Actinopteri; order Centrarchiformes; family Percichthyidae; genus Nannoperca; species Nannoperca australis. Next base: position 8,671 of record JAVQJD010085611.1, on the reverse strand, counting down.
CTGCAGTTGCTTCATTTCATTTTCAAAGAACAATGACAGTGAAGGAACAGTCTTATTTAATGTTTATTTCATGTTGCACAGTGTGGGCGTTCAGAAGTGGGAAGCGGCTCGGCTTGGTTGAGAGATTGCCTGTGTTTCAGGACGAGTGTGTTCACGGGTAAGTGCATGTCTGTATGTTTTTGTATGCATGTGTATTTCTTGGCATGGCAACAGATAGCTGTAGGATAATGTGCTATCAGCAGAACCTTCAGCTTGTTAGTCCAGAGTGGAGGTTGTGTATAAAAATGGATGTGAAAGCTGAACGCAGGAGGAAACCTGCTGCCGGGCCTTTTCCTAATGGTCCATTGGCCTCATCTTGTCCAAACTGGAATAATAGAATCATACTTGAGCTGTGACTAATAGCTTCATGTTTTATTTGGTGCAGAATATTTTCTTTTGAAGAAAGTACAAATTGAAGAATAAAGTGAATTTTGTAGCAGTATCCTTATGTACTAGATACATACAAATCAACTGCTCTAAATTTCATAAATTTGGGACTTGGAGATTAAGTAAAACTAAAATACTGTGCATATTTAGAGACATTTTTTTCTTCAGTTTTCCATCAGGTTGATTTGAATACTGTTTTTTATTTATTTTGCAGGTCTAAGAATTAGACACTGTATTCACTTAATTCTATTCTGCAAGTCAATTGTATTTTTGCATTTATAGTTCACCTGATTCAACTACTGGCTCGCTTTATTTTTGAGGCCCTGGAGCCCCTGGGAGCTCTTTAAAGTCTCAAAAAACATATTAAACATTGTTTTATCACATTGATACTCCCTGACTTCTCCTAATTGTATGAGAATTGCTTTGCTTTTTATTGGTCTATTAAAGATGATTTACTTCTGTTTGGGATCTCATAGACTATGGAAACATGGGGAAACACAATGGGTTTTAAAGTGCTCTGTATCTATGATTGGTGTTGGAAGTTCTTTTGTTCAACTGCAGTACTATCCCAATTTTAACTTTTGGACTTTCAGTTTGTTCAAAATGGTTCTAACCCTAAAGACAGACCCCGAACATAAGTGACATCCCTATCTAGGATAACATACTTTACATGTATTTGTCTGTGAATAACTTTTAAGTAATCAAAAGGAAAATATATTTGTTCATTTTTTAGCATTTCCTCATGTTGTCACCCCAGTTTGCAAAGGGGAGAGCTATCCCTTGAGTACTTTTCTACATATTGGCTTTTAATAAGGTCAGAAGAAGTTAAAGAAAATAGGTTTGACTTTGCAGTTATTATTATTCCACATACAGCAGCTGGGTCTGTGGGAGCCCAAAACAAAATACTATGTCAACAATATATATAGTACAGTACCTCTATTTCTATTTTATGCTTGATAGAATACTGCATATAGTAATGGCAAATTTTTATGTTGTCCCCCCCCCCCAGTTTCTCTGTGTGGGATGAATAAAGTTAATCTTATCTTAAGATATCCGCCTGTTAAAATGGAAATCTAAAGTATAAATGCAGTGCTACAGTATGTGTGTGTGTGTATATACACTATGTGTTTGTGTGTCTGTCTTGATTTGAGGTGTTCCACCTCTGTGTGTGTGCTTGTAAGAGATGATGCGGTTGTCACACTCCTACTGTTACCTGCTGGGAAACTGTACCCAATGGGCAGATTGACATAGAAATGTGAAGTAGCTTTCCATCAACACACATACCCAAATTCCATGACAGGAAATCATAAAAAACGCCTGGTTGTGTGCTTTTAGATAGTATGTGTGTGTGTAGCTGTAGTGCAGGTGCATCCCATGTACCTGTTTGTGTGCATGGTCGTAGGAGTTGATGTGGTTGTCAAACTCCTGGTGTCTGAGGTACTGCTTGTGACACAGCTCACAGTAGAAAAGAGCCTTCAGATCCTCCGCTGAGCATCCCAAAGCCCTCTCTGCACGCTCCTGGAGAAAGAGAGAGACGGAGAGTATGAGTGAGACTGTTGGAGGGATTGGGGGACAGAAATGAGAGAGAGTCGGGATAGAGCCATAAACGGAGACATAAAGGGTTAGGGGGCCAGAGATAGAGAGCAGGACGAGGCGGCCGAGGGGGGGTTAAAAGAATGGCAGATTGTTAGCCATTTAGAGCAAATCTGCATCCCAGAGACATCAGCAGTAATAGCCTTTACATGTGCTCTGCATAAAACTGTTAAACGGCTTCCCATTAAAGTACGTTGTCTTTGCTGCTGCTGCTGGAGGTTGGACAAAAGCACTGAAGCTCTGTGCTCATGGAAACTTGAGCCTGGGGACACATTTAATACAGCCACTATAATAAAAGCCTATGTATGTACTGTAATGGCAAATAGTTCTGAGTCTGACTGCAGAGAAAGTGGCAATTGTGGCCAACAGACAGAAAAACTGAGCATCTAAAATGCACAACTTAGTACACTGGCAAAACCGTACAGTTGAAAAAGGGAAACTTTGAAACAAAATACACACACACACACACACACACACACACACACACACACAAAGATGCGTAAATAGCACATGGACAGACAAATACACACACACATGCACTGCGCAAATGGCACATGGACCTCAGGGGATAAATCGCTTGTCTGCATGCTCACATCAGCCAGAGGGCGCTTTTTTTTTTTTGTTCGAGGACATGCACAGTGTTGTGTATAATAGATGTGTGTGCTTGCTGGTGTATATGTGTGTTCATGTGCGTGTGTGTTCAGGGGTGTGTGTGCATTCATGCCATGCTCTGCTTCAGAATGTAATTTCCCTCAGGCTGGGGGCTGCCAATAAACACTATTGAATTCTGTTCTACGCTGACATGATGGGAATTTAATTTGAAGTTGTCACTTCTTTCTCTCTTTTTCTGCTTTTTTCTTTCCCTCCATCCATCTCCTCCTCAGCCTTTTCCCTTCCTCTTCTAACTCATTCTTTTTCTCTTTTCCTTTATCTCACCCTTTATCGCCTTTTATTTGCCTTTTTCTCTCTTTCTGGCATGCTCCTTTTCTGTTTGGTGAGCCCTGGGTCATGCAGTGACAGAGTCTATTGGCCCCAATTTGCTTCAGTAATATGCCTGCACAGAAGAACAGAGGTGAGAGGAAAAGAGAGGGAGGATAGGAATGCACACAAGAGGAGAAATGACCCCTGACTGCCCTCATAGACCCCCCCCCCCCACACACACACAGACACACACACACACACGCACACACAGAGACACACACTCATGACTACCTCAGCATTATTATTACCAAAGACTCTAACAATGTTGTACATGCCATCAGTTTTCTTACATATAAATGCTCTATCCAGGCAACGTTTAACTACACACACACACACACACACACACACACACACATACTGGGTCACACGTCTTTCCTCTTGCCCATTCCACTCGACTTGAAGTCAGAACCTCTGAAAGAATGACCAGGCTGACAGGACTCCCCCATACTGAAATCAATCAAAGGTAACTAATACACATTGATCCCGTATTTCTGTCTATGTTTGTGTGCCATGGTATCAATCTGCCTTGCAGGCTTAAGCCACGATCAGGAAATTATCCAATCACCCAGAGCGTCCTTTTTTTGAGTGCTGCTGGATTGAGATAATGAAAGCTATGTTTTTGTCAACCTTTGAGCTCCTGCAAGATTACATAGAAGCTGTGTAAGTACATGACTCAAATATACTCATTATATGTGCGTACACGTGTATATTTTTGTGCCGCTTGCCTTTGAATGCCCTAACCCTTTCTTCTCACCTCTTTGCATCCTGTCAGGGTAATTATTTTGAACAGGAAAAATATATATACTGAAAGCAGCGTGTATGTACATGAGAAAAGGTGTGGATGCATAAAAGCATAAAATTTGAGCTCATGTGGTGTGTGTGTGTGTGTGTGAACTCAGGAACCATTTGTTTATGTTGAAGGCCTCCTGACAAGACATTCCCATGTGCCTGCTGAATACTAAAATCAAACCTGAGACCTTTCATTTGCTTCAAATTATTCCTACCTAGACCAACACAAAATGCATATATACACTTTTTTTACCTACACATTTAACACACACACACACACACACACTTATGCATGCACAGTCACACACAGTCTGTCACCCTGATATACCACTGCTAAATTAATCCAGACCTCAATTTACCTCACTAGCATAAATCTGTTTGCAAAGAAAACACAATTGATATCTGCAGACCTGAATGGACAGTGATTGTTTGCATGATTATGTGTGCGAGTGTTTGTGTGAGGCTGTGAATGTGAATGTGTTTCCATGCTTTTTTTCTTTTCGCTTATCCTCCATTTGTGGGAGAAGTGCCATGTTATCCCTCTTCATAGCTGGAATTATGCCACAAATAAGAGTTGTTAGGAACCATAGCGGGAGTTTCAGACACGCACGCATATAATTCAATGTCTTCAGCGTCTGTGGAAATGAACAAGTCACGCTTAAAGTGTTTTACACACAGCGTTTGTCAGCATTTGAGAATGTGTGATATGGAAAGTAATGATATACAATTTATTTATAAAAAAACTCTCTAGAAAGAACAAGTCTCCTGAGGAACCACTGGTAGTTCTACAGATTTAAAGTGTGGCAGCACCCTTCTATTGCATTCACCCTGCCAATGCCACAGAAAATCCATTAGACCCATTAGATAATAGGCTGCTTATCACTATCATTATTTTAACTCTTACTAGCATCTTGACAGTACACTGACCGCAGGTGGAACCATGTCAAAGACAGAGAGAGGCTGGATGTATGTGTGAGGCCAAGTTTGTATTCTGAAAAAGTAGTGGCCATAAACGATTTTCAAATGAATGTGCTGTTTTCTTTTTCTCTTTAGACAGCTGCAACTCACTCATTCAAACTTTTATCACAGCAAATTATTTCACAACAAGAGAACTATACGACACAACGTACACAAATCATTATCTGTTCTTTAGAAAATACAGATCAAAATCTTTTTCTTTCTGTAACTATGGCTTTGATTCACAATAAATGTAAAACATATCTGACATCCACTTGAAGCAAGGTTAGTAGACATTTTTTGTTGACAGAATAAGTTTTAATCTGAACTTGTTGGTTTAAATTTGAAAAAAACACAATTAAATATTGTAGAAAAAAACACTCTGAATAAAATTACTTTATTGCTCAGAGGGATGAAGATAGTGGAAAATAATCAGTAGCCTTTAAATTTGCAGTCTACATGTAAACATTAGTTACTTGAATATGCTCAGTCCCATTTAATTTGTACATAATTTGTTATCAATTACATTCAGATAGAGGATAAAAACAGTGTTCAGCCACCTACTGCACTTGAGCTAATTGTTTCACTCGTCTCACTGGTCACTTTCTCGCTCTTTGTAATTAAATATTGAACAGCATTTTCATGGATGACTGGACCTGAAGAGAGAGTGTGAGGGAGAACTTGTGATGCTAACAGACTGATATTACAGTACACTCACTCTGACGCAGCATTTTGCTTCCTTAATTTGATGTACTTGCTTTGATATTTGGATGGGACATAATACATAAAGTATGAGATTTTGATTTAAAAATGCTGCAAATGTGTTTCTATTTGTTGTTAAGTAGGTGTGGAGAATTAGATAAAGTAGTGCTTTTATCTAGTATGCATGGATAAGTGAATGCGACTAGACTTGAACACTATTTGTAGAATAGTGTGAATTATTTGTACTTTCTCAGACTTATTAAATATGTTGTCTTGGACGCACTAAGATGAAACTGATCAGATGTGATAATTGTTAACAGCATTGCAACACAAGTTTTAATTGCAGTCTTGTTTCAGAATGAAATTCCAAACATATCTAGCAAAAAAATAGGTCAAAATAGCTCTCAGCATGCATAATAAATCCACGAAGAGAGGGAAAGAGAGCCCAGTAGCAACACAACTGGTGGTAACAAATTCTCTCTGTTCAAATATATTAACATCTACTGAAGTGAACTTCGACTGCAGGGGGTAGAGAAAGTAAAAACTTCATGAATATGGCTTACTTTGAGGAAACTATTGTTTCAGTAATTGCAAAGCTAACACAAACACAGGCCATATAAGGTTGCATGCCAATTAGCAGTATGTTTCTTAATGAACTCTCTATAGTACTGTATGTTTGTGACATCGCTGTTAAACTGAATAATGTTTCTCTTTGCTTCTGCATATTATTCATTGTGTTATTATGATTTTCAAGACTGTTTTTAACTTTTTTTAAACTCCTTTTAGCTCTGTCAATTGACTCATGAAACTATGTTATGAAACCTATTATCAAGTATGAAACTATTGATTCTTTTACTATTCACAAAAATTGGTGAGCCACAATCAATAAAAGACACTGTGTGTAATTCACTGCATTTTATGCCTTTATTCACAAATTATATTTCATCATTTTCTAACTGACTAATGAAGAAATATAAAACGATGAAACGTGAAAAGGAGCTAAATAATACAAAGTGTATCTTAGTGGGAACTACTGAATAGACCATTTCATAGTGTTCCTTTTCATATATGGAGCCAGAACAGTGACAGTTACATTTGGCATTGAAAAAAATAAATGGTTGTGAAAACAAAACCTGATCTGATATTTTTTGCATTCTGATGTGTTTGTCAATTGACAGTGTTCAGATTTTTTCTTCATGTCACTCTTTTTCAGTGACAGTTTATTTTTTACGCTCTCGATTTTCTTTTTGTTTTTTTTACAATGTCAGTTCTTTTTTACGATGCCAGTTTTATTTTTACAATGTCAGTTTTTCGTTTTCAACTATCTGTAACTGTTTTGGCTTGGAGAGGAGGGGTTTGAGGGGAGGGGCAAGGAGAGTTGGATTGACATATAATCTGTATGTTAAGGAGAGAACGTCACTCTTCACTGCTCCGAACCAGCCGTCCTATCATCTGCTCCGAAGCCTCTGAACTCTTGAACAGCAAGTCTGCTTTTCTCTGCTGTTGTTTGCTCACACAGAACCGGTCTGGGTTAAAGTTAACTTTTAAATGCTAGTCTGGCAGAGGTCCACTGGAACAAGTGCTAACCTTTGCTAATACATGACAGCTAGCTAACGTTAGGTTACTTCCACGGTTGTACGTGAGCAAACAGGGGTAGAGACAAACAGACATAGCTGTTTAGGTGAACTCACGAAAGCCCTAAATGTGTGGTCCCCCCCGGCCCCCCCGGCCTTAGTTTGTTTGTGACATCCACACCCCAGGTCATTATTATTATTCACTACTTTTTTGAGGAAATACAATATATAATGTGAAAAATGATTGCTGAACCGGTACCTTAGCTGCACAGCTGTCATGAGTTCACCTGCAACTCCTAAACCTCAGCTCAAAACCCCCCTCTCAATGCCAAAACAGTGACAGAAAGTTGAAATTGAAAAATTGGCAATGTAAAATAAAACTGGCATCGTAAAAAAACTAATAAAACGTGAGCATAATGAAAAAACAAGAAACAAAGATTGATATAAAGAAAAAGTCTAAGACATTGTCATTGAAAAACACATCAGAAGTTCATGTTTTGCTTTTAAAGCCAAATTTTATTTTCTATGCCAAATATAACTGTTACTAGGCAACATTTAAAGAGTTCAAGAAACGACAATTTTATTAATCTGGGAAACTGTTGTATCTAATGGAGCTCAGCATAAGTTTAGTCAGGAATCTGTGGGCGTTTACTCTTTATATTCTCCAACCAGATTTTGCCACAATCTCCATTAGACAATAATTTTGCTGTTATCAAACTTTAAATCTGTTCCCCTCTTGCTGACTCTCAGCTGTCACTCCAGTGCACTATCCTATACTACTCATGGCCCCACTTAAAATACGATGACTCTTTAAGACTCTTGACGTTTCTCATTGTTATGCATGTTTCAATAAATATTTGTTCACTCATACTGATGTCTCTCCTGATTGAAATGAGTGAAGTATTCTTATATGACTGAAGAATGTTCTCTCTTTTCACTCTCTAAGCACTGCATGAGAGAAAAGGAGAGGAGGGGAGAGAAGTGTGACACAGGGACAAACTGTGAATTAGAGACGCTTATGAATTCAGAAAACTTCTAATTGCTACTGTGCCTTGTGAGAACAATTCAATAAACAATTCATAACTGTTTATCAAGCCCAATTAAGTCTTTAATTATCTTTAGCTATAATTATCACCCTAACTTGGCCACTGTAATGAATAGAAACAATTCCATTTGTGCTAAAAAATAATTCAGCAAATCTGTTTGCCTCCCACTCCCTCCTTCCCTCCCGTCTCAGTCTATTTACATGTATCTGCTGCTCCGTTTTCTTCTCTGCCTGCCTGTCTCTAAAGTGTTCCTGTGATTCTCTCCGTCAGGCACACGTGCGTTCACACAGTGTGAGAGTCTTGGCAGTGCAGTGGGATGTCTGGCCATTCTTCTGTATCTAATGACAGCTGACCTGAGGGCTAAGTTGCTTGTTACTGTAATGACCTGTAGATCTCAGCGACAGACACACTTGTGCACACGAGCACGTGCACACACACAAACACAGACAGTCAAACCAGATAGCTGAGTGTTAATGAGCTGATCTTTGCAACCCTAATATTATGTGGAAGTTGGTCTCGACCGGCTCCATGTGATTGAGTGCCTTGAGATAACTTTGTTATGATATGGCGCTATATAAATAAAATTGAATTGAATTGAATTGA
>JAVQJD010085608.1:0-13843 GCA_036023655.1 Nannoperca australis | reverse complement strand
GACGTCCTGTTGTTTTCAATCATGGTTCTATGCACTTGATGTAAAGCTCTTATTTTTGGAAGTCGCTTTGGATAAAAGCGTCTGCTAAATGCCTAAATGTAATGTAATGTAATGTAATTGACGTTTGTGGGTGTGTTATAAAAGTTTAAAGGTTTAAATTAAATCTGTAACTTTCTAACTGCTGTAGTCTTGGAAGCACATCGAGCCTGCCAGAGCAAGTGGTTACAGACCTGTTATGTGCTGAAAAAATAAATCATGAATTCATGAACCAATAAGGATGATGAAGATGTAACTTCTCCCTGCTTACCAGGTGCAAAAAAATGTACACGCCTACGTAGTCCTGAGAAGGGGAACAAGTGTACCATGGGTGTATACAGTAGGGCCTTTAAGTAGTGTGACACTGTTTTGAATAGTTATATTAAATATGTTATCTGTCATTGTCTTGTGTTTTATTGGAGTTTATGAATGTTTTGCTTTTCAATGCCTTCGTTGACCTTTAAGAGCTGAGGAAGTGTGCTAGAATGTTTATTTTCCCGAGCGGTCACATAGATTTGCGGCCTGGCTGCTTTATAGTTTGGCCTGAGGAACTAATTTAGGGCTGCTCATTCAATAAATATCAGGACCGCAGACAAACAGATCACGTGGAGCTCACCCTCCGCTGCAGCGATATGTAGCGCTGTTCGAGAATCATAGTCTTTCAGGTCCATGTCCATGGATGAGAGAGCAAACCTGAAAGAATGATTAGGTACAGTTCAACAATACTTCCTTCTAAACCGCTTATTCCAGCTGACATTGGGCGAGAGGCGAGTACACCCTGGACTGCTTCCATACGGTGCAAGTATAATATAAGGAGAGAATAGTGTGAATCATAAACTGAGGTCTTTACAGTCAGCAAATATCAACTCAACTGAGCACCTGTGGGAAATTTAGGACTGAAGGGTTTGACAGCGCTCTCCATAACATCAATAAGACATAAAATCTTTTGGAAAAATAGTGTTCACCCCCCAGTACAGCTCCACACACTGAAGCTGTGTACTACACTTTACTGTATGTTTTTCAGTACTCAGGCCTGGTTTTGACATTCTCATGGTCATCTGTTATATAATACAAATAATAATCAGGTTTGCTGGTAATGTACCTCCTCAGGGCTGACACATCTCCACTGTAGGCGGCGAACATCAAACTGAAAACAGACTTGTTCTGCAAATACACGGAAAGTAACATGAACAATAGAGGCAAACAACACATTAAACAAACCAAAAGAACAACCTAAGAAAGCAACAAACCCTGTCGTCTCCATCCTGTTTGCGAGGGTCCTGCTTTTTTACAAAGTGCCTCAAGTTGTCATAATTGTGGAAATTGAAGAGTGAAACGAGCTCCTGAGGATGATAAGATACAGTATGATAGCCTATGTTTGAAGACAAGGAAAACTGTAATGTCATCAAATAAAGCTCTTTATCAGAACAAGCTGAACAAAGGTTTAACAGAAAAGTCAGACCTATTAAGTCACTGGGATGTCAAATCCACAAGTAACTCTGCTCTAGTTCTAGATCTCTGTAAGGCAGCTACAGAGTTTATTTTGATTTTGATGATATTGATTGTTTGATCTTAAACTTGTAGGTTTCTTAGCCAGAGTAGAAAGTCCATTGTTCACTAACATTCATTGATTTGTGTAACTAAGCAGGTCATCATTGCTTCATTTTGCAATTAAAGCCACTACATGTAAGATTTCAGACTTTGGTGCCATCTAGTGGCAATAAAAAAGCACCACTGTAAACACTGTAAAGACACTATAGCAGGCATCAATAACAAAAACATCAGAGCGATTTGATGCACATAGTGACCTTATTTAAGCATCATCTCCTTAACCAGAAAGAGTCCAAATGCAAAAGGCACAAAAGACAAACTGTAACTCTTGGTCTTGCCTGACAAAAGTGTATTCCCCGGACGCTGTTTCCAACTCTGTCCAGTGGAGGAGACCAACACATCACCCCCATGACGTTGGGGATAACCAGCAGTACTGTTCCGGACACCCCGGATTTGGCCGGCAACCCTACCTGGGAGATGAGAGCAAATTGTTTCAGGTCAACAAATGAAGAAGCATTTACTTCACAGCAAATGCTAAGTGATGACACTGATTCATCTTCTAGCGAATGTCATTTCTGTTGTGTCAGTGGGGGGGAGATGGTTCGGTTACTTCCTAGTGTTACTCACATGAAAGGCCATCTGGCCAGAGAAGTCATACATTCCACATGAGTGCATGAGACTCAAAGTATTTCGGACCGCCTCGGCACTCAGGACCCGCTCGCCTGTGATTGGACAGATCCCTCCGTTGGCCAGAGTGGCAGCCATGACACTTCCTGATTCGCAGGTCACCTCGACGGAGCAAAGCTTAGACCAAAAGTGGACCAGTTCATGGTCAAAGCTATTGAAACTATTTTCATTACAGCTAAATCAATATCAGGCTGCACAAGAACAACAAATGTCTGTTTAAATGATTCTTCATGACTGCTAGAGACGTTTACCTGGAAGTAGAAGTCCAGGGCATCGATCATATCTGCTCCCGGAGGAAAACACTGGTAAATGAAATGTAATCATCATCACTATTTGAGTGAAGTATGCTGGTTGGTCTAGGACTGTTCAGATATACTATGAATTGTCAGTCAATAATGAGGCTCTCTCTTAGGTTGGCCCCTTAAATGGGATCAGTTTTTCTTAGAAGATGCTCCCTGGGACCAATGCCCACAACAACACAGCTCCCAGGGTTAAAAGGTCAGATTGGGAGATTTATGAAGAGGCCATGAAGAAGGAATTTTAATTGGCCTCAAAGGACTAGCAAAAATGGATTGAATGATGATTTAAAATATATATATTTTACTGCAAGTTTCATTTAGAAAAGATTAAATTGTATTTTGAGGCTAGAGATAATATTAATATATATATGAATTGTATAACACTTGAACATTTTTTACAGTTTCTGATGTTGTATAGACTAAATAATGACTCAATTAATGACGAGAATAATTGGCAGATTAAACCTGTAAATTAAAATACAGGAATAGTTTGTTGTGGACCCATTTATATGTGCCAACTTACGTCACAATAACACACATAAATGCAAACCTCAGTTTGACATAGGTATGTAAAAAAATTGCTTTAACCTCAAATCAAAAAGCATTTATCATCCCGCATATTTCAGCACTCTGACTGACCTTCTTCTCTTTCATGTAGTATCCAATGGCAAAATTTCTGTCGCCTGTTTCTTTTTCTGACTGGAAACTGAGACGGAGAGGCAGGAGTGGTCAATACTGAAACATCAATAATGCAATCGGGCATCGGACAGGCAGTTTACCTATCGCTGCATTTCAGTCTAGGTGTGCTAAACGAAGATATGTTAACGTAAAATACCTCAAATGTATTTAACAGTACACTCACGTGGCATTGCTGAATCCCACATACTCTTGGCCTGCCATCTTTTTCACAAACTCCATAACCTTGGTGAACAAAGAGAAAATTGTTTGTGCACTGCAGAAGATCTCTGACCACTGAGATCATCATATGCATGGTCTTAACAGAGAAGAAACGGAGAAGAGAAGAGGCACCCTACTTACATAGTCAAACTTCTCCGCCTTATTCGAACGAGGCTGAAAGTCAGAGTAATTTGCTTGTATAAAAATATGCTGATTGTAATTGCCACGCTCCCATATTCATGAACACTGAAAATCACTTCCGTACTGCTCATTACACAATGTGAAACAATACATAAACGTGTCACTGATTGCATAATTTTGTATCAAATTATTAGCTGGCACAGCAAGAGGAAAGATGGCCAGTGATCATAAACCACAGAGCTCAAGTAGAGTTCAGGGAGTATCTCACAAAACAGGACAACAGACAACTGTGGAAAAACGTAAAATTGTTGATCCTGCTTTTTCTGATTTGAATCTGCAAGACAAGCTGTGAATATGTTAAAGAAGTCGGTCATTTCGGCCTTTTTCACAGCAGATATTTATATCTTGTTATAATAGGAAAAACATAGGTGTTACTAATAACACTTAATGATAGCTCAGTTGTATTCCAGTGTCCCGGTGAGCCATGACAGTAAGCCAGTATTCACAATACCAGGACCCTGAAACTGAAGCAGATTTAGAAATCATTAACTTCATTGTTTACACCTGCGTTTTTCCTACTGTGTCAAAATGCCTATTCACTCAGTAAGATAAGATTTCTCAAAACATTTCATAGATGAGGATGTTTTGAAGAAACTGATTTCTGCTGCTTTATGAAATTTCCCCCAGGCTTTGTCATGAATATCATCATTACATCGACTGACTCACTAAACAACCTGCAGGCTCTAAACTAGAACATACTGCACATTACGGAACCATATGGGGATGGCGAGACTTAGTTCACAATTTAACATAATTCACAGATTTTCTATAAAACTAAAACAAGATGTTCTAGTTTTAAAAACTCTTCAATGTAATGAGAAATGTGTCAATAAAAGCAAAATATAATGGCAATAACTGACTCATTTGTTCTATAAATGTGTATGCAGTCACCAAAAAACATTTTAGTATGTTCAAATATTGTGACGTTCTATAATGAATGAGTTTTGCTGACTATCAGTCAAAGGTCCCGCAAAATGTAATAACACTCCACAAACTCCATGACCGGTGGGAATCCTGTCATTTTCTGAAACCTTACACTTGTGTTACTCCAAAGTACAAGTAACAGTTTGTAAAATGTTCTGTGACACTGACTTTTTGTACTGAAAGGAGAGTGACTTACTGTTTGTGCTGACTCAACTATCTCACACTAGGCCGTGCAGGTCCATGTGTTTACCTTGATAAGAGAGCTGATCACAATGGCTCCAGCGTTCACCATGGGGTTGTGGGGTTTATCTGGGAGAAAGGTCAGCGACATAACACACAGTGATGATGAGGAGTTCTACATGAAATAATATCTAACATAACAAATAATATCCGAACTCTAATCTAACTTATGCCTAACTTTAAATGCTGAAACCAGCTAATGTTTTGCTTTTTTTTTTTGCATTTGCAAGTATTCAAATGAATAGTTGATTAAAAAATGTGTTGCAGACTAAGCTTCTATTATTGGACTAATTGATTAACCAACTGATGGTGTTGGCTCTGGAGCTTGAATTATGATATCATTGTAAATGTATGAGAAGAGAAGAGAGAAATGGCCTGACCTTTACAATACTTACAGCATGAGAAAATGATTGATTGCACTTCAAATGTGCAATTTTATATTTGGAGCCACAGCCCACAGCTACATTTCTTGCTTGTTTGGTAGCAAAAACAAAAGCTTTTAAACAGACGTGGTGAAAATATAATTTCACCATTCACAGTTTCAGCTGAAGGGAGACAATATCCATTTAATGGGTAATAACACATATGCAGACAGTAAATCAGATAGATATCTCATACATTTCTTTTCCTGCCAGTTCAAACCAGGAGTGTCATTTCCTCACACCGGGTGATGTAAGCAGGACAGCCTTACACACCTTCATCATCAAGCGAGAGCATGTTGAACTTTAGTCCACTGGGCTCCATGCCGACATACTGGTGAACCTTCTCTGTTCCGGCCTCATGGACGGCGATGGCGTACTGCAGGGGCTTCACACAGGACTGCAGGCAGAACGGCTGTTTGGTGTCGCCTACCGAGTGCCTGGAGGAAGAAGTCACATAAGACATATAAGAACCAAAGAATATAGAAAATAATGTTTCCGGTTTCACTCACAGTCTTGCTCTGTACTAACACAGTCATGTCTGTCGGCTACTCAGCAGCAGCACTGGGGCACTTTGAGGATTAGGTGTCTTACTCAAGAGCATTTCAGTGGTACAAATAAGGGAAAGAGCAAGCACAACTTACAGCTTATCCTCAGAGCTAAAAACTTAAATGATAAATATTCAAAATTACGTAAATATCACAAAACAGTCTCACTCTGTAGGAAGAAAAACAAGTTAATTCTTCCATTCTTACCTCTGGCCATCCACTGTACACAAAGACACACCCCAGAGTTCTGGGCTAAACTTGGCAAGCTGGGGGATGTAGTCTGCAACCTGAAGTTGGAAAACACAAGAGAACCACAGTGAAAATCAGTGTAACATGAAGGTGTAAGTGTCACAACTAAAAGTACTGCAGCAGAGGTGTTAGTAGGAGATGATTTTGCATGAACAAGAAGATGGAGTAAGGAGGAGTCAGCATTTTCTGTCTCATAATTCCAAACACATTCAGTATTTAATTTGATGCATGCACGTAGTGGCAAGGCAGCATGCATTATAGAAAGCCATTTCAATCTGTAGATTGTTCTTAACTATACAGTACATATCACAATATGTGAAATAGGTTAAACACCAATCCTACACTCCTTGGGTCATACACTCAAAAACCTCACAAGACCCAGAAATTATAAAATACCTTTTCCTTTTCTATACAATAAGGTACAAAAAAATAGCAAATGCCTACCTTCCCTTCACTTTGGTTTTGCACTCTGTTGTAGATTTCATTTATCTTTTGTGCAAACACATCAAACTCGGGGATGATAAATTTCTTTCTGAAGGCCTGGATCAGCAGGACGATGTTTCCACCGACACACCTGAAAGAAAAACAACATGATGAAGAGGTACTTGCTGGATATTACAATTTTTTACAATTGGTAACACATTTGTCAACACTGAGTCCACTTTTTCGAAACTCTTCACACAGTCAGCACAGCAGACGTCAATGTCATTGACATAAAATTCAATGACCGCATCTTTCAAACTTTATGAACATTTATCTCACTCAAACTCAACAACTACCAAAACTCAATTTTCATAAATTAGACTGCAATTTGCTACATTCTGCTACAAACAAATAATATTATAATGCATTAATTCCTAATTGAGTGCCTTTTTTCAGTCCTTGATTATGAATCCAGAAGGTTTTGTAATTGTATGGGACGATGTGACATTTAACCGTTTAACATTTAACTCTGTGACTCCTCCAGTCACAGTGTGGTTTACAGCCCATCCAAGGTGGTGTTACTTTTCCTTCCACCTTACTTAATGCATTCCCCAACCCCATAAAGGTTAATGCAACCTCATGGAAGCGAAACGTTTATGACCACCAGTCACATGATCAGATGTCCCGCTTGGACGCAATGAATGCTGGATGTCTGGACATATCTGCAGAAGATTGCCAGGGGTGAATCGGGCATGCAAAAACATTCCTTTCCTTTTCTAAGTGTGCTGCAAGAGAGGTTATAAGGTGTGATGTTGATGAGAACTTGTGGTCAAATGCAGAAGGCAGGGTTGACTAGTATTCTTGTATTTCCATATCTGTATCTAATCTATTCAAGTATGTATAGAAAATATGCATATTTTTGAATTGAGTTACTGAAATTACTTCAGTTTCAGTTTGGCCTCTGGGAATTACTCTGTGCAAAATAATAAAGCCTACTGTAGCATATTGCAGCTATTCGGATTCATGCAAGTGACATATACTGTTAGGTAGCACAACCAACTTTATTGTTATTGCACAGAGTGTAAGTACTGAGTCAATGAAGTGCAGTTTAGCATCTAACCAGAGCAGAGTAATGTACATATGTGGTAATATGAACATATTTACAGTATGAATAGTGTGACCATATGCAGCAGTTACCAAAATATAGGTACAGTAGTTTGAATACACCATAGGTTAAATATATACAGTATGGACAGCACTATTTCTTTATGATTTAATTTTACAGTTTTTGTTATAATGGAATCTTGGATTGTGCTAAATAAATGATTTAAAGACACATGACAGACAACAGTGGTACATACTGTAATGAAACAGGTTGTTTTGGATGTGAGATTAACTGTGCTGTGCTGTGCTGCAGAGAACTGTCTGAACAGTTTTGACAAAAGTGAACTCAGTATAGAGATTGTGTTACCAAGTGTAACATATTGCATGTGGTGTGTGTGTATTCGCTGGTGTCAGTGCAGAGCAGCAGCTGCAAGCTATCAGTCTGAGCCACAGGCCTTTGCTTTGACCAACATGACAGTAAATAAAGCTGACATGCCCTGACGCACGCTACATAGCGACTTTCACACCTCCAGGATTTGACTAACCAATTAAAAGGAATTTTTCACCACATGTAGTGCAAATCACGAGCGTCTATTCACACGTTAGCTTCTTCTTCTACTGAAGTGTTGGCATGCATGATTAATGACTTGTTTTGGCTAATGTGGTTAATGGCATGACCGCTCTGCAGTATTGCAATTTAATTGAAGCACACCACAAACTACAGCCTTAAAAACTACCACAAAGTCGAATCAAGACCTTTCAGTCAGTCTCAATACATTGCATCATGAATGTGTTCATGGTACTGTGTCAAGCTCCTATCCTACCAACCTCCACATCTTTATGTTGTCCACAGTGTCCTTAAACGTGTCATAAAGTAATCAGAAATGTTAAGTATGTGTTGAAGACAGAGGCAGCGAGACAGCCAGGCCACAGGTCTATATGCAACAAATCCTTCATTACAATGGATTGTTGTTGGAAGGTCAGACTAAAAATAGTTTGGTCTCATGCCTGCACTGGGTGGTGAATGGAAAATAAAACACCATGAGAGAGTCAGTATTTAGATGCCAGTCCATTTTGAGGGGCGTTGAAGAAGAGCAAAACTCCCAGAAACAGGCAACAAAGTGAGACAAATCTAGTGTAATACTTCTATGTGATTAAATCTATAATTCTTGAGCTGCCAGAAGGTTGTTTCCCTGTGTTTGAGTTGCTGATCCGCTGTATCAGTGGATTCTAATACAGCGAATTATGTAAAAATGGGAAATAGCTCATTTGTTGCCTTTTGACAAAGTACACACAGAAAATAAAATCACAGAACATCAGTACACGGTACATCCGTACCTGTGCTACAGCATTGAGCAGGGGTTTGTCAAGGGAGTGCCATTCATTTAGGCAAATGGGGCGGCGCCACCCCATTACCCGAATCTAATGGAAACTTGCCTGGTAACTGAATGAGGAGTAAACTGGACTTTCGTTTATAGGTGTAGTTAGTTGTATAGGAGGTAGTTCACCTTAAGTCTGGAGACACCGGCTGTAGACCACCCCAATAGAACGAAACCCAGTAGCATTTGTTTTTGTAAATAATCTGTTTTTATGAACTATGTATTTGTGTATTTCCATATAAAATTGCACAGTTTGTCAAATAAGCATAGTGTTTGTTTCGAGTTGTGTCCTCTCTCTACATGGTGAGTGTACTTCAGTTACATGCTAGTTCTTCACAAGAAGGTTCTTAGAAAGAGAAGTTATAATATTTTGGTGGCTTAAACACCACGGAGCTCTACTGCATATGGGTGATGTAGAGCCAGCAAAGCCTCACCTGTGGAAAAGGTCTCTGTCCATCATCACCTCGCCAACAGATTCCTTCACAGCCTGTCGAAGGTTCTCCATGCAGTCCTTCAGACGAGGGTCTGAGGGGTGTAGGCCAGTTTTCTTCAGGGCCTGCAAACAACAATGGACCAGAAGAAAACATGATAATGACTTATAGATAGATAGATACTTGGTTTGGGCATTGTTGGGTGTTCCTTTAGCTACTTACGGAGGTAAAGTATGAAATGGGTACTTGCTCTTTTCCCTCGGTGATGGTGTAGAAAAGCATGTCTTCCACTCTGGGGGAGCTGCAGGACTGTGAACGGACATTCCTAATGAAGTGAAGAGCAAACTTGAAAACAGGAGAGCTATCGTTCTTGTGTGCTGTGCACTTAAGGTGCAAATGTAAGGTACTTGCACTTCACTTGAGTATTGTCTTTTCATGACACTTTCTGCTTTTACCACACTTCATTTCAGAGGGAAATATTTTATATTTTATTGCACTACATTTATTTGACAGCTAATTACTTAGATTTTGCATACAAGAAAGTCCCAGGGTTTGGGAACGTTTGAAAGTTTGAATGGAGTGTTTACGTGAATGTATGAATGAGTGGGAAGAGGTTGGGTTTGAAGGCTTTTCTCACTGACTCCCATTATAACAAAGTTTCAAGGAAAGTTTAATATTTAGACATTTCTTTATGGGATTTGAAAAAGTTAAACAACACCCAGAATGTGAAACGGATGTGGAACATTTTGATATTTGAATGGAGTTCAACAGCTGAAAGTATGAATAAGTAGAAAATAATTGAAAAAAACTAATTTGAATGGGGAACATTTCCTGGAAAACCTTGAATATCTAAGTATTAATGTTATGATTAAGAAAAATACAAGCTCACCATTCCCAATTGAGGTGGAAATGTTGATGTTTGAATGAAGTTTCTACGTTGAAAACTAGAACTAGTTAACGGAATAACAACTTTAATACATTTATAATAAAACAGAAGGACATGGGTTTAACATAGCAAGCATTCACACCAATAAGAACATAGGTTGTAAATATTAAGAAGAACACAGGTTTCACACTGGTAAAATATATATGTGATAACCGAAAATATAATAAGAGTCGAACTTAAAACTCATTAACAGTGTGGATGACGCCTGTGGGAGAATCCACCCCAGCAGGAAGGTGTTGACACTTACATTGTGGGATGGAAATGATGGCAGTGTGCGGGCGGCCGTCGCCGGTACGCGGTTGCTGATTTTGTGCTGAGACAACATGCCGGCTGGATGATGAAAACCTTCTTCGCGGCGTCTGTGTGTTTGACGACCTGTTGTACAGAGTTTGACAGACGCAGCGCTCTCAGACAGTTCATGGCTGCGACACAAATCCGCTCTGGTCGCTTGTTTGACGGCGAGAAAGAATACAGGAGATAAAGCTGGCGGTTGCTTTTTCGGCTCCTGTGAGGTCACTGACCTGTCAAAGACAGGGAGAAGTTTTGCTGCCTTCAAGTGTCGTCGGTTATCTTGTAATTTCGAGGCATTCACTTTTTTTTTCTCGCATTGCCTAAGCGATAGCCTTTATTGTTTTAATAATACATTAATAATTATGAACTGGAATACAAAATGCGTTATTATTGACCGAACATAAGCGCCAGGTAATATTACGTTCTTACATTTTCCGAGGAGCACTTGAATGTAGCGGGGGTCTACGATATCTTTTTTCAACAACGTTCTTCATTTACAGCAAAGAGGCATGATAACACATGTCATACAAAAACCGTAAGGAGAAACTTTGTACAAGCAAGAGGAGACCAAAGCCCAGTCATTGTAAAGCCGTGATGTATTTTTGTTTTTCTGTGAGGGCTGAAATTGTGTTAATATTATGCCCAGGCTCCATAGTGGATAGGGATTTTGTCAGCAGAAAAGTTAAATTTTAACAAAAACGAAAAAAAGCAATGTCACCAAAGCATTCCAGACTCTACACCACCTTGTTCTCTACTGCCTCTATTCATTTTTTTTGTAAAACCCCTCCCACTCCGAAATCAGACTGTTTCAGACTCCCCCCTGCCACAAGGGGGGTCCATCATGACCAAAACCTCACACCACAAGAACAGTTTCTTCCCACCTGCAGCAGACCCCATCAACAAACACTGACACTGATACCTCTTTTGCACATCCCTGCACAAAACTGTACAGCCCTTTAATTAAAATAACATATTGTACAAATTTTCCTTTTTCTTTTTCTTATATCTTTCCTTAATGAATTGTCATTTCTCTATTTTTGCTTCGTGGCTTGCAGCACTCACTTTGGACTTCTTTTTATTCTCTGCTTAGTACGTTAATTCCAGCAAATGTCTTGTGTGTTTAAATCTACCAGCAATAAACCTGATTCTGATTCACAATTTTTAGCACCACCTGGTAAAAATTTCCAGTTACAGGATTTCCATATTGCGGAATTTAAACTAATGTTAATTGTAAACAGGCAGACTGATCCTAAATCCTGGTGAAGCACTTTGATTTTTGCTCGTTCTAGTGTTCTGGCTTTCAACGGGACACTCTGTATGAAGCTAACAACATAACAATGTCATGCCATTACAGCACATCACATTGTTGTCAGGAGCTACGGAAAAGTTCACTGTTAGTTAGATCGCTTTGAGATTCTCCGTTTGAATATACTTCATAAGTGATAGAGTCTCACCCCATAGTGGAGCACCACTTCAAATCAAAACATGAAACTCACCAACATATGCGTTTTCATGTATGGATCTTCGGTCACATTCAACAAGTCTATCTAAAAACCATTGTGACGTGCACATGTTGGAACCCAGATTTAGATACATGTTTTCATGGTAGAACTTTAAGCTGTTTCATTTATTTGAGTTAACAATACATTTTGACAAACACTGTTTCTTGATAGTAAAATCCTGTTTATTTAGCCTCTGATGGTTAACAGCATCTGCATCAAGGGCCATAAATAACAGTGTCAAAAGGCACAGCAGTGTTAACAAACACAACAATAATTAACAGTAAATTATACAATACAGTCGTCTTTCATGTTGTCTAAATGCAGACATTAGACAGAAAGAATTATGCACATATAAATATAATAATAACTGTCAGATCATTGCATGGCCAACGGAGATAAGGAATTTGGGTATTTTGAAAGATTAGTCAACCTCCCTACTGTGTCAAAATGATATCAAAAGGCTCATGAGTTAAACGCTCTTTGAAGGACGAGGCAGCACCAGCTTCAGCCCAATGTCAACTACACAGGAAGGCATGTAAGAGAGGGGGATCCACAGAAGCTTGGCATCCCAGCCGGCGCTGTATCTGGTGCGTGGGTAGGCAGCAGTCAGAGCGTGCTCCATGCAGTTGGTCACCTTGGTGAGGTCAGAGTCGCAGATCGCGTTCATGATCAAACGCTGGATCTTGATGTCTGAAAATTAGGATAAATGAAAATGTTGTATAAGGAGAGTGAGAGTCACGATATTTTAAAGTTACAATGAATCAGCATTTTGACAATGCCCTAACCATAATGTACGGTATATATTGTTTAAGATTGTTGAAAAGTAGGTGACTGTATTTTCAGTTGGAATTTTTATGTTGCCTTCAGATGCAGCAGAGCAGCTCGTCTTCAGGAAATAATAAACAATGTGATTATTATTATTTTGAAAAAACAGCAAACGATCCCATTTCATGGTGACTTTAAAGCTCTTATTATAATTTAAAAACTTCCAGTATACAAATCAGATTTTTGTTTGACGCTTTTTCTGACAACAGAGATTGGGATCAAAAATCACAAACGTAAAACAAAAACAGATACGGATAGAGTATTTGTGCTCACTCACAGCCTGCATACTTACACTTATCAAGGTATTTGTCTCCATAGCTGGCTTGTACTTCAGGGCTAAGCTGGTTCCAGAGGCGGTGCAGCTCCCTCTCGAGGGGGTCGAGGCTCGTCACTGCAGTCTTGAAAAACCCCGGCTCAATGATGCACACCTTGACTCCAAAGTAGTTTATATCTCTCCTGCAAACCGAAATGTCGTGTAGAATAGCGTCGTACATGACAAATCATAGTTTTATTTAAATAACGGAGCTTGCAACAAGGGCTGCAACCTTTTGCGTAAATGTTTTATTTTAGAAATGGGCTTTGTAGGTTGAGTGTAAAAAATGAAAACATAAGAAAATATCTAGTAAACAAACAGCAGAAAGGGTATTGGTTTAAGGAAACGTACAGCTACATTAAATCATTCAGAAGCAGTGAGAAAGACCAATATTCTTCCCTGTCCGGTCTCATCGGCCGATAGTTGTCTGCCTGTGTTTTGTGTATTACTGCAGTTTGTTGGATGGAATGTGTTTTATTGCTCTTGATGTCTGCTACTGTTTGTCTTTTATATTGCTGAAAATGTCTAATATAAAACCCTCTCTGCAATACAAATCCCCCTCATGGGACAATGAAGAT
>JAVQJD010085594.1:0-12220 GCA_036023655.1 Nannoperca australis | reverse complement strand
GGCCTTTGTTGTTAAAATAAATCCTTCGTTTGCTGGAACTGCCTGTCTGCATGTGGGTTCTGTTCCTGCCGCCTCGTGGCTAATCGTAACAGTTGATCACCACTCTTTAAACTGTCCAGGTCGACCTGTGTTTTAGCTTCTTGAGATTAGTAAAGGGTTAATTTATGTTGACAAGTTAAGGGGGGAAAAAAGTATTTCTTCATAAATTTAAAGAACTAATCTAAAATAAAGGTAAAACATGAAGTGCTTTATGAAGTCATTGGTGGATCTGAGCCTGAGGCTTTGGGACCCCTCTAATCTAGATATAGTTCGAAGCTGATAAATAATATCAGATGTGTTTGAAGGTGTTGGGAGAAGTTAAGTTAGCTGTTGTTCTGGTCCTGATACACCAACCCCCAAAATACTAGAACTGTAAAATCCTGAGGTTGTAATGGGAAGCTACTAAAACCTTGAGACTGTAAACACATAAAAACACAAATACAGTTTTTGCTGCTGTCTTTAAATGGTAAAGATGTCACTTGCGTTTGTTGTCATCCTGTTCTTTTGAACCCACAAACATATTCATTAAGAAGGAAACATTAGGAGCCGGTGAAGTTTAAAAGACATCTGTTTTACTTCCAGTTGAACGAGCCAGAGCAGCGTGTCATTAGGAATAAATACACAGGTCACCGTTTCAGGAGAGCAACAATAAATAAAACCTCAGTTGGTTGTGAACTTCGTCATCATGAAGCCACATGATATTAAACTCTTGGTTGGTTTTGTTTGCAGGGAGAGAAACAAACTTTTTCTTTTGAGCCAACCAGCCAACAAACAAACAGAGTTTAAACCAGCTGAAGAAATTCCTCTGGGGGCAAAGTGCAAAACATGGAGAATGATCTAAATGTAAATGATCCTTTATTGACCACAGTGGTTTAATACAATCTGGGAAAAGTGACCGGCCTCTTGATTCACTTGACTATGGAGCTTGTAATTGGTTTTCACCATTTGAAGCTTAGATTTGGTTATTTTTCCTGACGGAAGTGCTCGTCACTCATGATCTGTTTGAGGACCATCGGAAATTTGAAAACCTGATGAATATTTCTATTTTTGCAGTTTCTGGCTATGATAAAAAACAAAAACATGACTTTAAAAACCCGCCGGCAGGTTGGGGGTTTACAGTGTAAGTATTTAAAGCAGTATTTCAGATAGTGGAATATTACTCCACTTTTTCTGTTTACCCATAAAAGTCAATAAAGTTCCAGGTTTTTGAATCGCCAAAAACAGGCTAGCAGAGCTGAATGTTAAATGCTCGTGTGTTTGGCTGGCGGTCAACTGTTAATTTCAGGCTCTCTTTGTCTGTATAAACATTCCTTCCCGCTGTCTGGTAAAACAGCAAAAGAGGTGCGCTTGTTTTGATTCAGGTAACAGACGCGAGAGTCAGTTTGTTGAACTGATGTGGATGAACCGAAACAAGCGCACCTCGTTGATCTACATTGATACAAAAAACAAACAAACAAACAAACAAGCCAGTACCCTGATAGTTAACAGACACCCTGGACAAGAAAATAAACCATTTACAGTTGGAAATGGAAAAGGTGAGGTGCACTTGATTTCATTTGTAAGATTCAGAGATTAATTAAAAGACACCTCAAGAGTTTTGCAAATAAATCCGAAAAACAACAACATTTAAAACCCTTGTTTGGTTTTTTCAGTAACTTTCCCTTTATGAGAATTGCACATCATCGGTATAAAATACAAACTTTCCTATGAACAGCTAACTAAACCCAACCTGGGCGAGCATGTTTAGTTTAGATGTAAGTGTACCTGAGAGCGGTTACCAGTGGTTATGAGAAACATCTTCCCGCCGGCCTCCTCTGCTGTCAAATTTAAACACTATTAACCCTTGTGCTACCCTGTGGAGGAGACACTGGGTAAAAACAATGGGCCACTGGGAAAATTTGACCCTGAAGGTAGCACAAGGGTTAAAACCAGCAGGAATAAGGCATCTTTCAGCTTGGGAGGGCGGCTGCATTCATTGCCATCATGGGGTATGATTTTGGGCGCGCTCAAGGAAAACATGCATTCACTAAATCACCAGAACAGTCTCCATAATGAGACGATACAAAACTAATGTAATCTGCACTTCCTGGTGTCCCTGAAGGTAACCTAAAGGGATGTTTTTTGGTTATTTTCAAACTCGCTATCATCGAGGGAGCTCTGGAACTTTTCCTGCTATTAAGGCCGACATTACGGGAATATAGTGAATTTCTCTGACTGTTCGGAGTGAAGAATAAAGAGCGTAAAGACTTTTGGTTTGTTGGTAAAAATGTATATAAAGCGTAAACATTCGTGAAATGTCACTCCGAGGTTCAGTAAACTGCAATTCTTGGTTTTCTTCATTTAACAAATAATTCGTCAAGTTGAGAAACACGCATTTTCACTTTCTTGCAGAGAGTTCGATTAGAAGATGGATACCACTCTTCTATGCTACTGAACCAGGCGGTTAGTGTAGCTTAGCATAAAGACTGGAAACACCTAAATCCGCCAACAAGCCACTCTAAAGCTCCCTAATTAACGTGTTACATCTTGTTTGTTTAATCAGTAAAAAAACAGGGGAGTCTCTTCTGGTTGTCTGACAACTGGTTTCCAGTCTCAATGCTATGCTAAGCTAAGCTAATCGGCTGTAGCTTACATATTTACTTGTGTGGTATCAATCTTCTCAGCTAACTCTCAGCACGAAAGCAAATAACATACGAGTGAGCCGATGTGTCGACCTGTTTTTCGTGAAACTAAACCACCTGAGAATAAAAACATTATGGATTCCAGACCACAGGTGGGACAACAGGTGGCTGTTTGGTGCCTTACAGCGACCGGCAGTGGAGGCAACGTGAACAGGGAAGGCTACGTGGGTTGTGTTCGAAGACGTAATGTATTAAAGCACCAATGGTCATATCCACAATATAACCAAGTCATAAATATCTTGGGTTTTGTCAATACTGACCAGCTGAATATTTAGTTAAACCCATCAAAAGTTAATAAAGTAATGCAACCAAAGTCAAAACCACATCAGTTTTGTCTTGATATTGTACAAAAACCCTGTAACACAGCACCAGCAGAGCCCGATGTACTGAACACAACCGTTTCTCATAACCGCTGCCAACACCTCTCACTTACTTTGTCCAAGAGACTTGCAGATACTCTTGATTTTATGCTGTTAAACCTGATTTAAAATATAGTCATTATCAGTAACTGGATACTAGTAGAATAATAGAAAAGGCAGATCACTCCACGTGATTTAAGTCACATGATTCAATTTCAGAGAAACATCAACTGGCAGTAACGTCTGAGCACTGCTGTGAATACTTTGTTAAATCCACTGAAGCACTTGTAATAAAGTTCCCGTGTGTGTGTGTGTGTGTGTGAAACTGGTGTTCAGCTCCAGTCAAACATATCATTAGAAGAATAACTACATATGCACATACAGGAAAACAGGCGGAGGGGTGAAGTTGCCTTTCAGTCGGCCTAAAATCTATCTGATGTCTGTTTCCATCCCAGAATATTGCCAGTAGCTCTTCTCAATACAGTTTGTTGAGGGGAAATGTTTTTTTAAAGGATCCATGTGACGTCTCTGCAAGTTCTTTTAGTGGTTTAGTTTGGTTTTCCTTTTCTAAAGACATCTCTAAAACTAAGCTGAAACTAGCTGAACTAACTTATTTTCATTGTTTTTATCAATCAGTCGTATAAATGCTCTCAAAATGTTCTCAAATTGCTTGTTTTATTCGACCAAAGAGTCCAAAATCCAAGGAAAAACATCAAATTCTCACATTTCGGAGGCTGAATATTTGTCGTGCTTTGCCAGGAAAGTTGACTGTTCTGCTCTAACTTGACTGTTTCAGTTTTAATTTGGAGTTTGTGGATCCTCTTTGTTCACATTTAGACGCTTTATTGATGAGACGACTGCAGCTTCATTTCGTTTTTAGCTTTCACTGTACGTAGTGTATGTAAAGACTTACGTCATGAAGTCACAGATGTGACGTAACTTTGTGACTTTTCGACTTTCGTTGGCAACACTGGCTCTACTACTTCCATGAATGTGTGTCTGACTATAAAGAAAAGCAACAGGTGAGTTAGCGACACCACTAGCGGTATGGAGGACAGCTAATGCTAGCGTAGCTACGTGTCAAAATAAGTGTTCAAAATTGAGGTCTGGAGGTGTTTTTGTCAGGAAATGTCGATAAAGAGGCCATGCAGAGTGGAAGAAAGGCGGCGAAACATTAAACCTCACCTTTTCTCACGCACATTATTATTCATTATTGTTCCTACAACCGGAACAAACCATGAAACTCACGAGTAATGAAAGGCAGCTTCACGCCCTCACGTGAGCAAACACACAGGTATTGGTAGAGTTAACTCCACGGAATCGTTATAAATAAATAAATGAATGATTGACCCTTCACTGAGATTTAGCAGAATACTGTGTGTGTGTGTGTGTGTGTGTGTGTGTGTGTGTAGTAGTGTAAATATGTAAGTGTAACAGTTTAGTTAGTTAGCATCAGAATAAACACAAGAATGAGGAATAAAACTAACTAAAAAGGAATATTCTCCATTTCCTGTTAGGAGACATCTTATTTGTTCCTTTTATATCTATTATTTTAATTACTACAGCAGTTTAGTGGTATTAATTATTTCACAGGGTGTAATGGAGGACAGGCAGCTAGCTTATTTTTGATTTTGTTCATAAAATGTAAGAATGTAAAATTGAAATCCATGATATTGTTTATGAATGTGTGATTTGGGACATTAAATAGTGTTGTTGACTGATATCTTGAGCCCGAGTGGCTGATTTGAGAATAAAAAATAAATAAATAATAGAAAAATCTTCCTTGACCTTGACGTAACTCAGCAACAAAAAAAGAACCAATTAGAGATGCATTAACGCACTGTGTGGCCAAAAGTACGTGGATGTTTTGTCAGGGGTTGTTCTTTGTGATTTGGGGCCAATCTGAGCTAGCTAGCTAACACATAGGTCAATGTGAAGCTACATGTCATGTGCAAACGCCACGTTAGCTTCTTTTAGCTTTTTTGCATGTTTTTTTTAATGTAATGCTAATTCAGGGTTCTTACAGAAAGCTACGATGCACTCTGAGCAGAGGAGACTACAACAGAGAGACTCATGGGTTATAATTATAGCAGCAGATTAATGCCCACAGTTTTGGAATGGGATGATCAACTATCACACGTGGGTGAAAGTTCAGGTGTCCACATACTTTTGGCCTTATGGTGTACCCATTTAAAAATCATAAATAATCATCTATTAAAAAACAAACTAGTTTTTGGGCAAAGTTAGTGTTCACGCAGCCAAATAACCAAAATCGTGTTTTCATTCAGGGGCTGAAGGCGTAAACAGGAAGTTTTAGGAAAGTTTGTGCACTAAAACATCACCATCATATAAAAACACTGCACGGGGCTGGACTGTGACATGTGGGTGAATGTGGCTCAAACGTTATTGACATTTTCATCACTGACTTACTGTCAACGAAATCCCCCTTTTGATCCGATTCTCACATCAATAGTTTTGCATAATGTGCATCAGACCCCATTGTTGACATCAGGGGAGACAGTTCTGACGTCTCATGACGGCCTAAATGTTGCTTCTGTGGTTAGAAAACACATAGGGCCAGATTTACTGAGGCTTTTGCACTTATATATTATACATAAATATATATATATATCTTCCACTGGACTAAAAGGTCACACAATTTGCAAGCTCCTCTGAAAAGGAGCAAAGGCTACGAGCAAGGTTGTGCTGGGAAATTAAACCTAAACACCCGAATCTCTGACAGAACTGTCGGCAGACAAGGTGCATTGTGGGAAATGTAGGCACCATGTTTACCAGGTGTTACAGGAGTGCAACAAATACTGTTTAAATCGTGCTTTTCTTCAGGTGGACGTGATTCTGGGAGCTTTTGTTTGTTCTGCCCCGTTTTCTTATTAAATCTGATCTGAATGTTAGCAGGTTAAATCAGGTCAATACATCCGATATCAGCAGCCTCAGTGTAAAAATATCAATACCAGCCATGTTACACCCCCATCAGTCAAACCCCATCAGTCCACAAGGAGCCGATTCTTCCACACAGGTCCAAATAGTTTAAGATCGCTGGTGGTAAGAAGTAGTAAACTACAGATCGAGACAAAAAGTGACATTCATGCATTCATTCATGTAATACACACACACACACACACACGCACAATCTCTCTTCACTCGTCCTGGTCTCGGACTCTTCACCTCTCAGGTCCAAAGATAAGACATCGTAGTTAGGCAGAAAATTCACTCTCTCACACACACAAAAAATCTTTCTCGACATCCTTTGCTCGCCCTCTCTCACTCTCACAGGTCAAAGGTCAGACGTCGTAGTCGGGCAGGGCGGAGTAGCTGATGCCGCCAACTGCCGGAGGGCTGGAGTGGAGAGGAAGAAGCCAGCAGAAGACCGAACCTGGAGAGAAAAGCAGGACTATTTCAGTCAGTTCTTTAAAGACGTGATGCAAACGAGTCATTAATCAATAAACGGAACATTTCAAATCGCAGATGATTAACAAAGAAAGCCACCTCTTCCGAAAACCTCCCGCAGCAGAGCGAGCTTCGGCTTGCGGGTGTGTGGGGGGTGTGGGTGAGGCAGCTGAGAGGAGGAGGAGGACGATGAAGATGAGGTGGCTCTGTCCTTAATCATCAGCCTGTTCTTCATCTGCTCTATGGGAGTCTCGTCTGAGATTATGGAGACCAACTGGAGGGAGACACAGAGACAGAACAAAGTATAAATATATTATATATAAATTATTATCATTATCATGTATAATGTAATTATATATATATATATATATTATTGGTCTACTTCTACCTCAATTTGAGTTCCTACATTTCCCAGAGGGCCTTTTTGACACGTGTTGTTATACTGTATGTTGTCAAAATAATGTAATTATATAATACAGTATCTTATAAATATATAAAATATTTAAATCATTAAAAGCAGCAAACCTCACATTTGTGAAGCTGGAACCATGAAATACTAAAATGTTCATCTTCATTTGTAAAGTAGCTACTAACTAAAGCTACAAGTCAAATGTGGTGGAGTTAAAAGTGAGTGTGTGTGTGTGTGTGTGTGTGTGTGTGTGTGTGTGTGTGTGTGTGTGTGTACCTGATCGTAGAAGATGACCATAACAAACACGCCAAACAGCACCGACTCCACCAGGAGGATGATGTAGTGAGCGCTGAGAGAGTAAAGTAATAGAAACTAGCTAAGTAACTGAGTAACCACATCAATGACAAAACTACACAGAAATGAAGTCACGCCGTCACTTTCAACCCCCCCGTTGACTCACACTATCAGGTGCTTGCTCGGCGTCTCCTCTCCTTCCTTCTCGGCGTCGCCTTCCCTCTCGTTCCTTATCCGCCACACCCAGGCCGTCACCACCAGCACCATGGAGTACAGGCTGGCCATGCCTGCACACAAAGGCAGGATCGCAATTACAGCGTCATCAACAGCAGCATCTACAGCGTCTACAGCAAATATAGTATCAACAGCATCAAAAGCGTCTACAGCAAATATAGTATCAACAGCATCTACAGCGTCTACAGCATCAACAACATCAACAACGGCATCAACAGCAGTATCAACAGCGTCTACAGCATCAAAAGCGTGTACAGCGTCTACAGCAAATATAGTATCAACAACCTCTACAGCATCTACAGAGTCTACAGCATCAACAACAGCATCAACAACAGCAGCATCTAAAGCAAATATAGTATCAACAGCATCTACAGCGTCAACAGCGTCTACAGAGCCTACAGCGTCTACAGCATCTACAACATCTACAGAGTCCACAGCGTCTACAGAGCCTACAGCGTCTACAACATCTACAACATCTACAGAGTCTACAGCGTCTACAGAGCCTACAGCGTCTACAGAGCCTACAGCGTCTACAGAGCCTACAGCGTCTACAGCATCTACAACATCTACAGCGTCTACAGCGTCTACAACATCTACAGCGTCAACAACAGCATCAACAACAGCGTCTACAACATCTACAGCGTCAACAACAGCATCAACAACAGCGTCTACAGCATTTACAGCGTCAACAACATCTATAGCGTCAACAACATCTACAGCGTCAACAGCGTCTACAGCGCCTACAACATCTACAGCGTCTACAGCGTCAACAACAGCGTCTACAGCATCTACAGCATCTACAGAGTCTACAGCGTCAACAGCGTCTACAGCGTCTACAGCGTCAACAACAGCATCTACAGCGTCAACAACATCTACAGCGTCTACAGAGTCTACAGCGTCAACAACATCTACAGCGTCTACAGCATCTACAGCGTCTACAGCGTCAACAACGTCTACAGCGTCAACAACATCTACAGCGTCTACAGCGTCAACAACATCTACAGCATCTACAGAGCCTACAGAGCCTACAGCGTCAACAGAGTCTACAGCTTCAACAGCATCTACAACATCTACAGCGTCAACAACATCTACAGCATCTACAGCGTCTACAGCGTCAACAGCATCTACAGCGTCAACAACAGCATCAACAACAGCGTTTACAGCATCTACAGCGCCTACAGCGTCTACAGCGTCAACAACATCTACAGCGTCAACAGCATCTACAGCGTCAACAGCATCTACAACGTCAACAACAGCATCAACAACAGCATCTACAGCGTCAACAACATCTACAGCGTCTACAGCATCTCCAGCGCCTACAGCATCTACAGCGCCAAAAGCGTCAACATCATCAACAACAGCATCTACAGCATCTACAGCATCAACAGCATCTACAGCGTCTACAACAGCATCAACAACAGCATCTACAGCGTCAACAGCAATTTCAGTAATTACAGCATCATCTACAGCAATTACAGTATCAACAGTATCGACAGCGTCTACAGCGTCAACACGGTGTAGTTTATTGTACTCACCGGTGTAGAAGAGAAACTGGATGAAATACTTCTGGTTTAGCTCTCCGACACAGTTGTTGATCCTAAAAACACAGAGAAAGTTGGGAAATGGATGAAATGGATAAGAAGAAGTTCAAGGTGACAAAAGAAAAGAAGCAAGAGGCTTTCTCACCAGGGGCAGTGATGGTCCATGCGGCGTATACACCGCTGACAGACACGGCAGTGATGCGCCCTGGGAGGTCTGTAGGTTTCACAGCGGCTGCACACCGTCCAGCCTTCACAGCCCTGAAAACAGCTTCACCTTTAACTTCACATAACATGTAATTTATAAATGTAAAATATAATGTACTGCACGTAAAAGTTTCATACGTATCATTTCTCCTTGAAACACTGAACAACTTGTTCAGATGAGCAGTCGTTTCTGGCATTCAAATAGCTGTGACCCCGACATAAACACCCCTTGCAGCTGCATTTTTTGTTTATCCACCCAGAGAACACAAGACGTTTTGGTTCCAGTTTGTAGAATTTAGCATTTCTAAATGATCACAGACACAAAACGTGAGCTCGTGTTCGAACCCTTAGAGAAGTTTAAGAAGACTGGACCTATTAAAAGACTAAAGTGTGGAGCAGACTAACACGTCACTGCGTCATAGAGCATGCAACACCACCCAGACAGCCGTCATTAAGCCCCGAGGCACATAATAACAAGACGTGAGGACAGCTGTCGGGATGTAAACACAGAGTCATCGTGAGATAAATATATACGCGTGTTAATAAGAGAGAAGACACAATCTCCCTCGTACGCCTGTCAAACGGACGCAAAAAGATTCTGTTACAGTTCTTTGAAAAGACTCTGAACACATTTTCAACATTTAATATTTGACTTTGCAGTAAAGTTGTGGATTCAACTTTAAACTTTTTAACTGTGTGACTCACCCGCTCGTTCATCCGAGACGACTGCGAGCGGAGGTCTGAGAAGTCTATAGCCGTGTCTGGAAGAGGCACCATACCTGGACGACGACGACGACAACAACAACACAAAAACACATGAAATACAAGCGGATACTTCTCCCACTTCCTACTACTATTCTATTCTATTCCTATTAATAATAATAATAAGTGATAAACAGTCACTGACCAGGGTCTGAGAACACAGCTTTGGAGTGGCAGGCCAGCAGCAGCAGCAGGATCAGGTTGAACACTGATCCATGTAGAGTACACCACACACTGTCACACAGTCAGGAAACAGATGGTTAGCATTTTATTCTTCTGTTGTGTGTTGGGCTGCAACTACTGATGCTTTTAATAGAGGCTGACAATTATTTTCTATACATAATATGTTGTTTTGTCCCATAAACCGTCCGAAACCCGAAGATAAAAGTCATTTTTGCTTAAAATAAAAATAAAAAGTTGCATAAAGTGTTAAATTATGCAACCTTCAAGGTCCCGGAAGATCTTTTTTTTTTTTTTTTTTGTCGTGTGCAAGAAGATAATAAAAACATTTTATTTAATATGTAATGAGTTGATCATATGTTTAGTGTGTAAAATGTGGTGCAGTGAAAAGCATCTCCCTCTGAGATGTAGTGAAGTAGAGTCACTTGCACATACTTAAGTAAAGTAAAAGTACCTTTAAATTGTACGTGAGTAAATATACTTATTTACTTGTATGTAAATGCTTCAGTGACAAACAACAACAGGAACCACCTGCAACGTTGCAGCAACCAAACAGCTGACTGACTGTTTCGGCTCAAACAAACTCAGCTAGTAAACAACCTGAACGAGCACGTGTTGTCTGGTGTCACCGTCACAAACATCCTCCCGAACACATCTAAACACGTGTCGCTGTGAGGAAAACACAAGTTCTGCATCGACTCGGCTCTGAGATGAAGAGCGAAGATGCTGTCAAACCGCGTCTGCTGTCAAATGAATGGGAGACAGCGCGGGGAAGCAGACGCCATGTCGGGGTTTTTTAACGGTTTAAACGACATAAAAACACATTAAACACAAAAGTACCGACCTGTCCTTGTAGGCGGGGATGAGGACATACTGTACGACCACGTAGTCCGCGTAAAACACGCTGAAATAAGTTAAAATCAGACAGATAACGCCGCAGGGGTCTCGCCTACAGCGCAGCGACGCCATCTTCTGCCGGGCTCCGCCTCCCCGTGTCCCGCGCTTCCGGGTGACGTCGCGTTGAAACCCGATGCTGCCTTCCAGGACAGTAGGAAATAATGGTTAATTCTTAATGGGTCTATTCAAATGAATAATAAAGGCACTTCTTGTTTGGCCGGTTTAAGCATTTTAAAATTACATTTGGAAAATAAAATAGCAAATAATTAAGTAATACAAACAAGTATATGTTACATCACCATATTTTATTTATTTATCGTGCAGCAGATACTTTTATTAGTTATTTTAACATTTCTTCTTATGTTTCTATTGAATAAAAAATCTGTTTTGTGTCTTTGCATTTCTATGTCAGGTTTTTCTTGGTTCTGTGTAAATTCGTACAAATGTGATATATAACAATGAAAGCAACTCAGGAAAATCAACATTATTTACCTAGTGATTTGCTAAATAATTTTAGCAATTATTATTATTTTATTTATTTAGAACAAATATTTCATTTTGTCACATTGTTTTTTTAAAATATAACTTCCCCATTATTGCTTATCTGTTGAATAAAAACCACAGACTGCGTAACAACATTAACACATTGTTCTTACATTTATGCAAAAACGTATAATTTGCATTATATTTTCCTAATTATAAAAAAAAAATACAGTTACAGACAAATTAACACTTTACGAGTTGTACCTGAAGGCAGCTTTGAGCCTCAAGTATGTTGGCTACATAGAAACACCGCCAGCAGCAGAACAACACAAGGTGGCAGTAGACAGGCGTGAAGCTGACATTGACGCACTCTGTCGCTCCTCCCCTGAAGTAGGCAGTGACCTCCTTTGCTCAACACTTTTTTTGTTGCACTCTCTCAGGACGAGTGTTTGTAGTTTCTTCACTTCTTCTTCCTCCGCTGCAAACAAACCGCCGTTTCTCTCGGATACATACACACACATTTCTCCGCTCGTTACTTCCTGGTTTGTTTGGAGTTGTTTGTTTGTTGGTGGGGGAGGGGGAGTTGGGGGAGAGCTTTGTTTTTTTTGGGGGGGGGGGGGGGGGACACAGGGACGGGGCGATAAACAGGAACGCCGGCCGGAAAAGCAGATGGGGACGCACAAAACGCAGAAACCCGGCGGGGGACAGGGGCGGGGGCACTCCGAGGCA